>CANTUT010000227.1:0-82500 GCA_947687605.1 Reutealis trisperma | reverse complement strand
TAATGTTACTTGAAAATATATTAAATTATAAGATACAAAAAGTGACAAATTAGAAATGTTATCTTAATTATAATATTTAATGCAATGTTCTATAATATTTAATGCAATATTCTTTTAAAAATATTTAATAATATAGCAACTATTCAGTTATTCTTGTGGTTGGTTAATTTTTGCATGTTTTGTTGTTATGCCTCGGTTGATATATATATTGGTTAATTTTTGCATGTTTTGTTATTATGCCTCGGTTGTCTATATCTTGCACATTTGACTTGAGTTTTATTCTCTTATGCTACATTTATTCTTCTTCTTTTAGGTCTTCTTTTTTCATTTAAAAGGGATAATAAAACAGAGGAAAATAACATCAAATAAAAAGCATTGTCTCTTTGTAGTATTCTGAACAATAATCATGAGAATTTTTGTTCATCTCATTCATTATTGCTATTGCATATAGATAAGGCAATTCATCCATTTGAAACCTAAGGTATGTGCATGTTTTCTCTTTAACTTTATCACTTTTGATTTTTTTATTTTCAAATACTTGAAACACTTTTTAATTTCTTTGTTTGACCTAAAAAATAAATTTTAGAATAGGCATATGCATATTGCCAAATTTTAGAAATAATGAACATCTACTGCAATATACTTAAAATATATGTAGATTATATTCAAAACACACTGTTTACTATAAATATTGAAAATTGTTTGTTATTTTTTTGTAGAATATAATTTATTATCTTATATATACTTGATATATTCCATTTATATACGTTTATTCATGTGACACTCAATTCCTAATAATTTTCAAAAATATATATCAAATAAATACAATATAAACATAAGTTAATCAAATTTAACAAAATATATAGCTATGATATACCTATATATACCCCAGATATACTATTTCCTAGATTTTGGTGCAAAATATTGCTAGTTTCTGCAAAATTTCAAAATTTCATCTTTTAAATCTTTTAAGTTCTTAAAAAATCATGTAATCTATCTGTTTTCAGATTATCGATGCAATGTTAGTTTAGAAAACACAATTTTTTTCAAATAAGTATATGAAATTCGATTTACCTTTGAATTAATTAAAGAATTTGAGTGTTTTCAAATGAGTTGTTTTATTGTTGAAAAATCTATAGCTTTTCGATTATTTATATGTTTTTTTGGTTCTTATTCGGTGTAGAAACAACTAGGGAGGCTTTTCTGAGCAAAATCTTTGAATATGAGATGGTTTTTATTTGTTTTGCTTTATCTTTGTTTTAGATTAGGGAAAAGCATAGAAAAGTTAAAGCAGTTATGTTAATAAGTTGGACCAGGCATATAAAAGTTAGGAGATGCTTTTTTTTAGAAATTTTTGTAAGAAACCCTAAAAAATTAGTAAACAAGCAACTTAAGTTTAAACCACTACATAAACAACTTAAGTTTAGATATAACACCACTTCCTTTTCTCTAAATCTATCATTATTATTGTCAAACCCATAAGAAGAAAAAGAACCCAAATTGATGAGCTCTATCACTGCAACACTAATACCATCACCACTTCATCCAAGAATAGACCATTCTACTACTATTAAGACACTATCAAAGAACCAAAATCCTAGCTAAAATACATTAGAGAAAGTAAATACAGTAATATCAAATCCTCTTAAATCAAGTCATATATGCAACCAATAACATAAAGTACATGTTAGCTCACATACAAATTACCAATTGAGAAGAATTCACCTTGATTGTTTTGACTGAGAAAAATGATTGTGATTGAGATTAAGAGAAGAACAACTAAGAAAAATGTTGTGAAAAAACCTATTATGAGAAGAACAAAAAAAAAAAAAAAAAGATTAAGTGAAATTACTATGCCATTAGGAAAATTGATCAAGAAATCCAATTAAGGTAATTGGGTAATATCAGGAAATGAATCAATAATAGAAGCTATCCCTGAAGAAGATTGATGGATAGGGCCAATCAATCTGTAAAAGCCAAAGCACTTATCAACATGCCAGTGTGGCATTTGCTCGGTAACTATTGACATATTTACAAATTTCGATTCCATTTCAATTGTCATACTCTTAGGTATAGGCACTTGAAAGGAAAAGAACCAGAAGCTTTAGTTCTCAGTCATCTCCTAACAGGCATAATAAACTGGCAAGGGTTGAAGAGTAATAGCTAGCAGAGGCACTCATAGTGCGCCTGATTCCCATTTGATGATGTGATTCATAACCCTAAGGCTTAAGCCTACCCGCACATAAACTAGCTAAGGTATGTGAAAGACTATAGAAATTAGGTATTTGTGGAAAACGAGAGAGAGGATGGTGAGAGAACATTTTAGTTGTATCTTTTTGTCGTACATTTTTCAAATTTTTTTAAAATGAAAAATAAGGTTTCATTTGGTAGGAAAATGTAGCACCAAAACTTTTGGCTATATAATGGATGAAATTTTTTTTATCAACTCTATAATGACTGGATTTAAATATCTCTCACTAATAACTTAGTCACTAGTTAGGAATTTTTTATGCTCTCATAAAAATTATATATATAATGCTTTTAGTGACCAATTTTTCATACTCTCATTAAATTTTGGTCATTAAAAAGGGATTTTTTTAATGTTTATGCAAAAACTAAGAAAATGGAAGTCCAAGATCAAAAGATACGCAATCAGGGCATGAAGGAATTAAAAAGCAGGCTTAAAAAGTAGGGGTGTCCAAATATGTTAGTGGGTCGTATTCGTATCAGGTTGACCTACTATAGTGACACGATTAGGGTCAACATGAACATGACCTATTTATTAATCATATAACAATATTCTCATCCTAACAGGACATGAAAATTAAATGGTTACATAAATATGACATGTGTAACCCAATTATTTAAATGGTCGTGTGTGGGTCATAAATCTGACATGACCCAATTTACCTGTGTGATATTTATAACCTAAAAATCAAGAAATAAAATCATGATTAAAATTATAAATTCAGTAAAAATTCATATTTTTTATTTTCTTCAAACATTTAAGCAAATAACATCAAACAAACTTAAATAACATTCTTAATACAATATAATATTTGTAAATAAAATTGGGTTATAAATGGATTGGGTCAGGTGATATAATGCAAATTGGTATAACTAAACTAATGAAATAATAATTTGTTTTCTATGTGCATGCATTCATTTCATTATAAATTGGTGCATTTAACTTTTTTTTTTAAGTTTTGAAATGTTTCTTAGCAAATATCAAGTTTAAAGGGTGTAATGCTTGAAGAAGGAGGCTTTTTGCAAGGCTAAGACAAAGAGACAAAGTGTGCTGACTCATGAATCACTATGCTGACTCATGACAGTAGCCTAGTGTGCTGACTCGTGACTCACTGTGCCGACTCATAACAGTAGCCTAGTGTGCCGACTCGTGCCCACCTGTGCCGAGTAGTTACAACACCTTTTCATGACATCTCTTCACAAACACTCCTTTTTGTAAAAGGCATCACTTGGGACACCTTGAGGCTTATAAATACATGTGTTTAGCCTCACTTTAGGAAATGTTAAGTTAGTATTTGATAGCTTTTTTTAAAAATACTTAGTGCAAATTCAAGTGATATAATTAGTTTAAGATTGAAGAAATTTTCAAGAGGTTTAAGGAAGCATTCAAACTACTTTCTACAATGTAATTTTCTGAAGAAGGAGTAAAGAAAACATCATCAAGTTTCCTTTTGCTTGTCTTTTTGACTTGTTCCTTTTATGTTCTATTTGTCTTCTTGTCACTACTTTGTCATTAACACTATGGAATTACACTAAGTTTAAGTTATTTGAATTGCAATTAAGTTTTGATTTTAACTACTTTATTTTCTATATGCATTGAAAGATTTAATTTCAATTGAGTACTTAATTATGTTGTGTATGCTTGATCACCATATATAACTTGTTAATTAATTTATTCACAATGAGAGTTGGGATAACTTGGTGGAAAAGCAATTGAAGTTACTTAGGGGTTAGGATAGTACTTGAAGACAAGCAATCCACTCTAAGGGAATAAAAGGAAATGACATGAAATTTAATGGTTTTGTTCTATCTCTATAATGACATGAGAATGCTTATAGACTCTAGATCAAAATACTTTTAATTGACAATGAGAATTGCTTTTAAAAATTTTAGGTCATGTTCTCAATCATTGCATGCATATAACTCTTATAACTAAAATCAATCCGGATTTGTAATTCTAATAACTAACATTCATTATTCATAAATTAGGATAATAATAATAGAATTTAGTTTAGATATAAATCCCTTTTTAATATTATGTGCCTATCCATCTTAGTATCTATTTGGTTAATATAAGATTCCTCAAATTCCTTGAGTTCGACACCCTACTCACTCTATACTTACTCTTAGAGACTAGGGTATTAAATTTGATCCGCATCATCAGGTTGACATGATCTAAAATGATACATGGAATTAAATGGGTTGTGATGGGTTAGTGGGTCAACCCATCTATGATATGAACCCGCTAAACCTCAACCCTAACAAGAAAATTTTTCACGTTTGGCGAATCGAGTTAACTTATTATGGCCTATTTTGACAGCCCTATTAAAAAGACATAAGAAAGAAGTGGTTGTGTAGGAGGCTTGCCACACAGTCATGTAAACAAAAATGAATCTATCTGCATAATTAAAATTTTGAATTCTAAGAAGACTGATCACATGGTTGTGTAGCACTCTCATTAAATGGTCGTGTGATGTTTGACGGACCCAAGTGAGATCTTTAATACAATTTTCCTTCCTATTTGAAATATACTTCAAAAGGGATCAATGATTCTAATTTTTTGAGGTCTCTTAGGGTTTTCAACTCCATTAAAACCTAATATTCATACCTATAAATAGATTACATCCTTTGGAACTAAATTGTGAAGTTTTTCATCAAATTTTTATGAAGAGTTTATTCAAAGTTTTGTATTTTACTTCTTAGTTTTAGAAGAAAGACCCCTAAGGTTGGAGACTTAAAGCTTCCTTTAATCAAAACAAGAGTTCTTTTTCTTAACTCAATAATTTATTTCAAATTCTTAATTCAATAATATTTGCTATGATGTTATCTTTTAATTTTGTTGTTGCTTTATTTATTTTCTTCAATTCCATGAGTAATTAAATTTCTCTTTTTAAGATTTAGATGTAATCATTGATTATTCCATGGTCTTCTATGTTTGATTGATTGGATGTTTTGATTATTGGAATTAGTCAATTATTTTATGAATTAAAACTTGTATTTAATTGGCCATTAATTGCATGAATTGAGGAATTAAGTGAAGTAGCAAGAGTGGAAGCTTAATTCTAAATCATTGGAATAATTAATAAGGGCACTCCTTTGTGATTGATAAAAGATTTCCATAAAGTTTAGTGGGTTTATATTAATGTTTAATGGGTTTGTATTAATTGTTTAAGATCACGAGAGTAGATTTAAGGTTAACATGAATACTTGTAATTTATTTTAAGAGAGAACTTCACATAATTTAGGTAAAATCTAATCAATAATTCCAATAAGATTAAACCAATGAAAAAAACTAGGAACTCTATAGGCAATTAATTGATAAAATCTAAATCCTAGGTTTTGCATATTGATTTAGTTTTTAATTGTGTTTGATTTAGTTTTAATTTACTTTAATCCTAAAACTTTTCATTTAGTTGTGTAAATAGTTCAAAGTTTAATAATTTGGTGCTTGATAAACACCTTCCTTATGGGATCAACACTCTTTATTCACCTTATTACGTGTATGAGATCTGTGCACTTGTAGGAGTCATTGAACAATTTTTTAGTGCTATTGTTGAGGAAGATAATATTCAAATATTGAAAGAATTGATATTCTCTATTAATTGAGATTTCTACTTTATTTTAATCTATGTTTTTCCCTTCTTATTATTCAGACATCTAGGTCTTTATGAGAAGTAATCCCAATGCTAAATTAGAGAAATTCATTCCTGAAATTGAATGAAGGTGCAAAGCTTTGACTAAAGCCAAGAAGGAGAGAATTAGAAAAGATAAAGAGGATAAAGCTAAGGAACAAAAGGCCTTAAAGAAGAACTTGAGCAAAGAATCTTTGAGTAAGAGCTTAAAAGCAAAGAAAAAGGGATAGTGAACAACAAAGCCAATAAGGCACTATGTGATTTTACTATGCTCTATTCTATTATGATGTGTACTATTAAAAGGTCAATTATCATTTTAACAATTTTGAAATCAAGCCATCACTCTTGCAATAGGTTCAACAGTCTTAGTTTAGGAGAGGAGTTATAAAAGATGTCAATGCTCATTTAGCAAATTTCTTAGAGATATGTAACACAATTAATATGAATGGCATTATCGATGATGCCATTAGATTAAGGCTTTTCCATTTTCTTTAAGGGACAAACCAAAAACATGGCTACACTTCCAAGCTCTAGGTTCAATCACTATATGGGATCAACTCACAATTCTAGCAAAATATTGCCTACATGGAAAAACTATTAAAGAGAGGAATGATATAACTAGTTTCACTCAATTTGATGGAGAGACTCACTATGAAGCTTAGGATAGGTTTAAGAACTTACAAAGGAAGTGTCCTCATGAATTATCCAAGACTGGTTAATAGTACAAACCTTCTACAATGGTCTTTCTATAGAAATGAGGAGTACTATTAATGTAGCAACAGGAGGAGCCTTCATGAACAAGAACACAATATACACTTAGGATCTTCTAGAGGAAATGGTAGTTAACAACTACCATTGGTCCAATTAAAGAAATATGTCAAAGAGAGTTGATAGGGTCCATGATGTGGATGGTTACTCAGTTTTAGCTTTAAAGGCAGATGTAATTGCCAAAACTTTGGAACGAGTGAACATCGATGCTCTTTCTAGCCATCAAACTAGTTATGAGTCATATAGGGGAAATCATCATTGTTTAAAATGCCATTGAATAAAGCAAGTCCATTTTGTCTCCAACCCCAATATGCAACAAATAATCCTTACTCTAACATTTACAACTAGGGTAGAGTCACCCTAACTTAGTATAGGGAAATCAATGGAAATAAGGGGAAACTAATGGTAGCCTTGCTAAAACAACTTTCAAGGAAGGAATCAAAACTAGCTTTAAGCACCTCAAGAAAGTAAGCATTCCTATGAAATGGTATTAGAGAAGTTTATTAGAGCCATTTCAGAAAGATTTAACAAATTAGAGAAGCAATGTAATAAGTTAGAAGCAAAGGTTGATCAAATAGCTAGACAAAATAGGAACTTAGTGCAAATGGGACAATTGGTTAATTCTTTCAATTCTAGAGCTCAAGGTACTTTGCCAAGCAAAATTGAAGCCAATGCAAAAGAACATTGCATGATAATTACTTTAAGAAGTGGTAAGCAGCTAGAGGAAGTGGTACTAAAGAAAGCAAAGCAAAATAGTGGTAAAGCTTTAATCAAAATTAGCCATGAAGAAACTCCAAAAGAGCATGAGAAGAAGAAAGAAGAAGTGCCCACATCACCATAAGTCAAGCCTTATATACCACCCATACCTTTTCCTCAAAAATTGAAGTAACAAAAATTGGATAAATGATATGAGAAACTCCTAGAAATTTTCAAGCAACTTCACATAAACATTCCTTCTGCTGAGGTAGTTACTCTATATGAAGTTTCTCAAGGAATTGTTGTCTAATAAAAAGAAGTTAGAAGATGATGCAATAGCTACACTTATTGACCAGTACAACACTATAATACATAATAAACTTTCACCAAAACTTGAGGACCTTAGAAGCTTCTCTACTTCTTGCACAATAGGAGAGACAAAATTTCAAAAAGCTTTATGTGATATGGGTGCTATTGTGAGTCTCATGCCTCTGTCAATTTGTAAAAGATTAAGATTTAAAAATTTTAAAACTACCAACCTTACAATTGGCAAATTGTTCAATAAAGTACCTAATAAGGATTATAGAAAATCCATTGGTAAAGGTGGATAAATTCTACATTCCAGTGAATTTTTTTGTGCTTGATATGGATGAGGATGTAGAAATTCCACTTATTCTTGGGAGACCATTTTTAGCAACTATTAGGGTGCTTATAGATGTAAAGTAAGGGAAGCTAACCTTAAAGGTAGGAGATAAAATGGTAGAGTTCAACATCGCAAAAGCATCAAAATATCCTATCTTCACTAGATGAGTTGGTTCAAAAGGTGTTTCAAAAGAAATGTTTTGAAGATCTCTTAAAATTTGCTTGGTGAACAATGTAACAACTAAAGATGAATATGAAGAAGTTGCTACTTATGCCTATGCATTAGACGCATCCTCACTCATATTGTTCAATAAAAGCATTAATTTAAAGAGTTAGGCCAAGGCAAGTCACTCCCACCACCTTTCATCAAGCAAGCACAAACTCTTGAGTTAAAAACAGTTCCCTCTCCTCTCAAGTAGCTTTTTTTGGCCTTAATAATTCTTTACCTATGATTATTAATGATAATTTTAACTGAGATACAACTTGAGAAAACTCTATTGGTTAGTACATCCTCTATTAGTGCTTTTTGGGGTACATCTTCATCTAGTATCAGACGCTGAGAGTCCTAAGGGATAATAAATCTGCAATTGGATGATTATTTCTAATATTAAAGAATTAGCCATACCATTTTTATGCATAGAATTCTAATGGAGGAAAACCGTAAACCTGTAATTGAAAATTAAAGGAGGTTGAATCCAAAAATGAAAGAAGCGGTAAAGGATGAAGTAACTAAATTGTTAGATGCAAGGATTTTTTATCCAATTTTTTTATAGCTCTTAGGTTAATCCTATGCATGTAGTGCATAAAAAGAGTAGGATGTTTGTTATTATATGTAACAACCTATACCCGAGCTGGGAGTTTTGTGACAAAATTGCTTGATTGCAAACTACTATGACAAATTATGTGCTTTAATGAAAATTCATGTGCTATGTGATTGATGAGTAAGTGGCATGCTAGATTAGTTCTAATATACATAATATGAATTTTGAATGTGAAATATGTGATTTATGTGAAGTGCTAAAGAATAAAATAATTTATTGCATACAAAGTGAATTTTCATGCACAAAGCAATTTTTAAGCATAAAATAATTTTTATGATCATTTTTAAAATATTTAAAATTAAATATTTTTGGAGGAATTTTAATGAAAATAAGAAGAAAAATATTTTATTTTTAATTATTTATAAATAGCTCATAAATTAGATTAAAGGCCCAACTCACCAAAAGCTGCATACACCAAAACACTCCTAACCTAACTCATTAATTGCAAACCTGTAATTTTGCACCATAACCCTAATTTTAATCTAATATTCAGCCACCCAAGGGTTATGCAGCCTCCATTCTATTTTCCCATCATATTTTTATGGAATTTTCCCTCAAAAATTCTCTCTCAACTAAAATTCACAAGGTGCCTCCAAATTTTGCGATTTTATGATCATCTTCATAAGTTTTTCTCTTCTTTCAAGCTACTATTTGATTTTTATGAAACTAATCATGTGTAATCCATATGGGGCTGTATATTTACTATTTTTCTTCTTGTTAAATTCAGCCTAGGTTTAAATCACGCATTTACCTATTACTATAATGATTGGAAAGTGTGAAAAGCAAGAAAATCCATGGTTTCTCCATGGTATGTGGTTCGGCCTACCTTGAGATTTTGATCCCAAGGCCTATAATTTTTGTAAGATGCATTTTAATGATTTTTGGTATGTGTATATGAATGATACATGATTTAATTGCATATTGGTTGAAGGAGTAGCTCAAGGAAACACCTAGAGTGTTTCGGCCTACTTAGGGTTTCTAAAACCCTACTTATTATGATTGATTAATATGTGTACTTGATTAAGTGACATGTAAATTAGGTCTTATGATGTGTTAATAATGAATTAATGATCTTAAATTGACTATGATAATGATTGTATGGATTTGGTCAAAGGAGATAAGTATGACTCTTTCAAGACTCACTTGTTAAGTTGATGTAAATGGAAAGTATTAAGTGTGCCAAGTTGGAAGTTAAATTGAATTGATATTAAGATTATGATTTACTGTGTTTGGCTTTAGAAAATTGTTGGTATGAGTTATTATGTTATTTCATGTGAGCCTAAGAAGGCAAAGTGTATAAGACTTAAAAGTCAACATGTTATGTGCAAGTGATGAGTGCACTTCTAAGTGCAACTCCAAGTATATATGAATGATGTATATGTATGGTGTAGTTATGAGATAGGATAGCATGATGTTAAGCAAATGCTAAGTATTGAATTATAATGTTATGTTAGAGCTTGAGGATTGTTAGAAGTGCAAGGGCTACAAGCATTAGGAGCTAAAAAACCATAAGCTGAGTAAACATTATGTTCATTTTTCAAGTATAAGTTATCATGATATTGAACTTTTGAAATTCTTGAAATCCAAGTTCCTTACTATTATCAATTCAAATTGTATGATTTCTTTGTTAAGATTGGGTTGCCAAAGGACAATTGGTCTGAAATTATTATTTTTTATTCATTGATAAGAAAGAACCTTTGTGATAATTGCCATACCTAATATTCTTTATGGAACCACATTATTTTTTATCCTCTATTCAATAACTTAAACATCTATTACTATCATGTTACATGTGATTGCATTCTGCAATGCTATTATTACAGGTGATTGCCATTAGCTCTAGCTATAGTACCCATGAACCCTTTTATGCAAAAATCCTCATGCTGATGCGGGAAATAATTGAAACTTGTCCACCTAGTCTTAACCCGATGGATAAAAGTAATGTATCCACCTCAGCTAGAAGGGGGAGTTCTAGCCGTGGAGCCTGATCAGCCTCATGCTTCTTTACAATTTAAGAGTTGGAATTTGGTATGATGCCACCTCTCCCTTGAGTGAATAAGGCAAAAGCCTTCATTCTACAAGTTACAAGTTTGATTTTTATGAACATTGCTAAATCGCAAACCATGAATTATGAATTATGAAACCTTATAAAGGGATATATGTTATTGTATAAGTTGCATTGTTTACTCATTGAGATTATCTATTTCACCCTTTTTCCTTGTATGGTTTTAGGTGAGCATGATGAGGAGGCAAGGTGATAGTTCAAGCAATCTACTCCATTTTGGGGATTTTCTTATATAAGTTTATTATCATACTATGATATGAAAAATCTCTTTTAGATGCTCCGTGAGTTCTTGTTTGGGGAGTTATATTTTTCGAACATTATGATTTATTTGGAATGTTAAAATGTTCTTTTCTTATGGATTATACTTAAAGTATTTTTTTTAAACTATTCTTTCTCAAATTAAGGTTTTCCTTTATAAATGGTCAAATTAAGCTAATGCATGAGGTTTGATATGATCTTAAGCAGTGTTTATATGTGTGTGAGTGGGTTCTACAGGCATGGATGACCTTATGTCTTACCATGTTCTGGGATTGTCATATCTCTGAAATTGGGAAGTGATATTATAAAAGAAAAAAAAACAATGAACTAATCCCTATTATGACTGTAACTAGATGGATAGTATGTATTGATTATAGGAAACTTGATAATGCAACCCGTAAGGATCAATTTCCTTTGCCTTTCATTGGTCAAATGCATGAGAAACTTGCTGGTAATGCTTACATCTATTTTTTAAATGGTTTTTCAATCTACTTTTAGTTTTTTTTTTTTGCTCCAAAAGACCAAGCAAAGACCACATTTACTTGTCCTTATGGTACCTTTGCACATAGGAAAATGCCCTTGAGATTGTGAAACACCTCTGTGACTTCCAACATTGCATGATGGCCATTTTTTTTTTTACTTTGTTAAAAGGACCATGGAAATTTCCATGGATAACTTTATGGTTTATAGGTCTTCTTGTGATAATTATTTGGAAATTTTGGTGCTTAATTTGTAAAAGTGCCATCTCATAGTACAAGAAGGGATTGTACTAGGCCATAAAATTTCTCAAGAAGGGATTGAGGTAGATAGAGCCAGCATGACTAAGAAGTTTCCTTAGTCATACTGGCTTTTTGTCACTAATTCATCAAGGATTTTTCTAAAATTGCTAAATCTCTTTGTGATTTTTTAAATAAAGTTACTACATTTGATTTTAATCAAGAGTGTTTAAGTGCCTTTGACAAGTTAAATAAAGTTTTGACTATCGCCCCAAGAATTTCACCACTTGATTAGAGCTTACCATTTGAGATCATGTGTGATACAAGTGTAATACCTAAGGTTTCCCTAACCTATTAGAATTAGAAATGGTGACACTCATCTACTATACCATTCAAGGCCTTTCTAACATATTAATAATTATAAGAATACCATAAGAAGAAATTTTAAATGAAAATGTGACAATGAGTAAAGAATGTAATCAATTTCGATAAGCACTTTTATATTAAAATGAAAGCCAAATCGAGTTTGACTTAATGTGACTATGTTAATAATTTATTTGAAATGTGAATCTAAAGTGCTAGTGAATGGGCATTAACATCTTCTAAGTCATTAAGAGATGATAATAGTGATATGAGAAGTTGATTTCAATTAAAATTACAATAGTACAATAGAAGTCAAATTTAGTTTGACCTAGTGAGTTTATATGATTTATATACTTGAAAAATGCTAATGAAGGGCTAGAAAATATGCATAATAAAGTGAGTAAGATTTATCTAGCAATATCTAGAGGGTGTAGTGATATTATAAGGTAGAAATATGTATATTAAAGTGAAAGAAATGAAATTGAAAATGTATTAAGTTACCAAGTTTAAAATATGCATTTATGGGCTAATTAATCGGCTTTTGAACACCAGAGGCTCGAGCCCACTTGGATGATCAACCTATTAGGCCTATGGTTGAATGAAAATATATTTAACTAGAGTTAAGAATGGTTAACTAAGGTTAAGTTTGATGTTAGAAAAGCTAGCAATTAACTTTGACTTGGAAGCCATCATTTTTTTACTATGTCAATTCCTTTTCCAATTTGAATTGTGACATTTCCTACACCAAAGTCTACATTCATTTTTATTCTTTTCAAACCATATGATGAATATCATTAACCTAGATGAGATCTTAGCCATTTACTTGATTAAATTATAGCCATCCGTTATGATTAAGTTATGGCCATTGGATTAGAGATGATTGAATCCTCACCATTTAACTTTCACATATAAGCAATAAGCTGGTAAATTTTCACCATTTTTGCAAAATCTAACATAAAAAACCATTCCAAGAGGAAGAAAATCCTCTAAATTTTGGCCACCCTCATAGAAACACAAACCAAGGCTTTCCAATGTAAGGAATTACACTCATCTCTTCCTTGATATGTTCTAAGCATGATTTTGATGTTATAGTTACAAAAACTTCCTTTTTCTTCCATTTAAATGATTTGACCAAAAGCAAGTATAGCTAGAAAATTTCTATTTTATTTGTTCTTCAATTAAATATGGGGACTGGGCTTGAGAAATTAAGGTATAACAAGTGAAAACAAGTAAAGGAAGTAAAAAGCACTTGTGAGAGTACATTAACTCTATATTCGGCCTCTCTTAAATTTAGTATAAATGATTGTTCCAAAATTTATTTGATATTATCTAAGATTATTTGAGATTGAGAATAGTGATTTGGAAGTGTCAAATAGAATTATACAATCTTATTTCAAAACTTGAAATTTTGAAGACATAACTTAAGTTAAAAGAGGAAGTTCAAGATCTAATAATTGTTTTCCATGTTTAATTGATTATATAGGCTTTTTAACATGCTAATCTCATAATTCTATGATTTATTTGAGGATTGGATGAGAAATTAATAGTTTTTCCTAAATTCTAGGGTTTACAGATAAATTGGGGATTTTGAGAACTAAACTTGAATTCATAGAACTGAAGGGGAAAAAAGCTTAAAAATAGTGTAACATGATCTGTATAATGTTAATTTCAAAATTCAATCAATGGAAATGATTTTCCCCAAATTTAATGAAATAGGTTCATTTATGGAATTAGAAGGTGAAAGTAAAATTAGTTCCATTGAATATTAGAAATTGTTTAAATTGATTCTAATTGAGTAATATGAAATTGAAATATGAAATTGGGAGGAAAGAAATTATCTTTCTTGAAGTGAATATATTTGGTTATTTGGAAAACAATTAAAAAAAGTGTTAAAATTAGTAACAAGTATATGTATAGTGTGTCTTGACCTTAAAATTTATAAGTTAGTACTATAATGAATAAGATAAAAGTGTTAACAAGTTAAGCTAAATTTAAACTAATGTCATATCAAAGAAGTGATTAATGTGCAATTAAAATGCAAATGTGTAGAATCTAAAGACAATGACAAGGACATTGTCCAAAAGTGCAAGGAGCACTACTAGCGTCAAAGTTAAACGTAAATAGTAGCAAAGGAGTCTAAGATGAGTACTTAATAATAAAATATGACATGTGCCATATTCTTCGAACCTTTATTGTTTAAATCATTATCGTTGAAATATTCTAATTCCATGATGAGCATGAATTGCTTATTGAATATAGCCATTTGATGTGATACTTCTTTATGGCATTCGACTATTGTGAACCTTTCATATTGAATTTATAATGTGATCATTGAATTCATTACTATGAACCTTATATGAACCTTTTAATTGATGCCTATTAATAAGCAGAAATTCCTTTCTGATGTGGGGTAATACATTGGACCTTGTACACTTGGTAAAACCCTATGGGTAGGACGAGAGTACCTAACTTTTGTTTAGGGAATGCCTAATAACACCTAATCATTCTTTCATAATGTGATACATATGAGTGAGCAAGGCTGCCACTCTTTAATTTATATGTGTGGGAAGCATTCCGCTTCTAAGAAATCATTATTTCTACTAAAAGATGTTGTTTCCATCTTAAATGAGAAATCAATTCATAATGACAATTTTGATTAACATCACTACATTGTCACCCTGAGCATCCTAATAATGAACCACATACTCACCATATATATTGTATTATTATGTACTCATTGAGCTTTATCTCATTCCTTAATTGTTTAAATTTTTCAGGTAAGATTGACGAGTTAGCAAAGTAAATTCCAAGCCCTATTCTTTCACTTGGAAGTTGCTCTGCTAATTTCAAGTGTTGTGAGTCTTGGTTATATGACTATGAAGATCATTGGTTTAAAGCTCCATGGTTACCGAAAGTTTAGTAGTAAAATGTCATTGGGTTTATATGTATTGTAAATTATATTGTAATTACTATTATAATAGTGTATTAAGTTATAAACATTTGGATAATGACATGAAATACAAATTTGGAAATTTTACGAGTTGAGTATATAAATGGTTTTAGTAAGTAAGTATTTGGTAATATGTGGAATGATAAACTAGCAATGGGCAATGAGAAAAGGTAATCAGGTTTTGATCTTGGGATAAAGTTCAACATGATAAATGGTAAATAATTATAAGTTAAATGGGATTCTACGAGTTTAAGTGATTTTATGTCTCCCTATGTCCTATGATTATCATGGCTTAATAAGTGGGTCATGACAAAGTTGATATCAGAGCAAAGGTTTATGTCTATTCTAGACTTTATAACTATTACGGGTTATAGTTTATACCATGGAGCATAGGAATTCCTTCTTGTCATTTGAAGTCTATCTTTAAGTCTAAATCTGCGCTACTCATAAAAGCTTAACTCTTTTAGTTTGATGTTTAATACATGTGTAATGACTATGGACAAAGAAATAATAATAGGATATGAATGATATATGTGGCTAAACTATTTTCTATGGAAATGGGATGAAAAGGATAAAACGTGTATACGAGAAAACGATTATATATGTGTAAAAGAGTATAAATGAATTCGTACATATGTTTTAAGAGAAATAAATTTCCTATTACAATTAACTGCCAGTTATTGATATGGTTTAGCCCAAGTGATATTTTGAAAAATATGTACATAGTGTGAATAATGTTGAAGGTATACTAAATTCTTTGCCCCTATGATGTATACACACAACAACTATTAGCTAAATGCTATTAAGAAAAAACTTAAAGATGATTTTATGAAAAGTTCATGAAATGTGAATAGTGAGGCAAATATGTTTACCTTTGCATATGCTAAAGTATGTGCAATGTTTAAGATATGAGATATCCTAAGACAAGTTGTATAATAATAGCGAAAGAGGCTTTGGGAATTAATGAGATTGGATTATGAATAGATAGATTTTAATTAGATTTTAGAATATAGAAAATGTTATGTCTGTACACATAGTAAAGAATTTAAATTGGGAAATAACTGATATAATACCACAGTTCTTTTGTATCTATATAATATATGACTATTGTGGGAAAGTTGGAATAATTGATGTTTGAACTGTTCTTTAAAGCAATAACATACATATTTATATGCTTAATGGTGAAATCCTGATATTAGAAAAGGCTAAAATAAGGCTGCTATCACATCCCATTTTTGGAGATATGACGGCCCTAGAATATGGGGAGACAGAAGGTCACCCATGCCTATAAAACCCACTCATGCATACAATAACATTACCTAGGACCACACTAAAACCCTATGCATTAACTTAATTATCCAATAATAAGGAAAACTTTAACTAGTGGAAGCGTAGTTTAAAAATACTTTTAAATACAATCCATATAAAAAGAATATTTAAGACTCTAAATAAATTATCAAATAAATGATATTCCAAAAATGAAACTCTCGGAGCATCTAAAAAGAATCTTCAAATGACAGCATGCTAATAAACTTTGGATAAGAAATTCCCCAAGTAGAGTAGATTGCTTGAGCCATCACCTTGTCTCCTCATAATGCTCATCTAGAACCACACAAAAAAAAAAAAAAGGGGTGAGATAGATGATCTCAATGAGTAAACAATATAACTTATACAATAACACATATCCCTTAGAAAGGGCTCATAGATCATGATTTGTAATTCACGACTCATAGTTTGCAATTTAACAAGGTTCACAAAAATCACACTAATTACTTGTGAGTGAAGATTCTGCTCAATTCATTCGTGAGTGAAGACCCTACTCAATTCACTTGCATACAATAAGGAGAGGTGGCCTCAAGCCAAATTCCAACTCCTATCACATAAAAAAGCGTGAAATTAATCAAGCTCCATGGCTAGAATCACCCCTTTTAGCTAAGGTGGATACTATGCCCCTATCCATCTAATTAAGATCATGTGCATAAGTTCCAATGATTACCCACATCAGCACGAGGGTTTTTGCATAAAAGGTTCATGGGTACTATAGCTAGAGCTAATGGCAATCATTTATAACAATAGCACTTAAAAAAGCAATAACATGTAGCACAATAGCAATAGTAGTTTAACTTATTGAGCAAAAGATAAATAATGGTGTGCTTCCAAAAAGAATATTAGGTAAGGCAATAATCATAAAGGTTCTTTCTTATCATAGAATAATCAAAATGATTTCAGACCAATTATCCTTTAGCAACCTAAGCTTAACAAAGAAATCATATAGATATAATAGAGAATAGAAAGGAACTTGGGTCTTAAGAATCTCAAAAGTTCACATATCATGATAACTTATAATTGTAACATGAACATAATGTTTACTCACCTTGTGATTCCTTAGCTCCTAATTACTGTAGCCCTTGAACTTTTAATACTCCTTAAGCGCTAATAACATTATAATTAAATACTTGCCATTTGCTTAAATATCGTGCTATCCTATCCCATAACTACCCCATGCACATATAGCATTTACATATATTTGGAGTTGCACTTAGAAGTGTACTCATCACTTGCACATAACATGTTGACTTTTAAAGTCTTGCACACTTAGCCTTCTTAAGCTTATATAAAATCACATTATAAATCATACTATGACTTCTTTAAAGTCAAACATAATATCATGATCTTAATATCAATTCAATTTAACATTCACTTTAGTACACTTAACACTTTCCATATATATCAACTTAACAATTAACCTTAAAGAGTCATGCTTATCTCTTTTGACCAAGTCAAATAATCAATCTCATAATCAATTTAAGATCATTAATTCACTATTAACTCATCATAAAATCTATTTCACATATTACTTAATCATGTACACATATTGATCACAACATAGTAATTAGGGTTTGGAAACCCTAAGTAGGTCGAATTCTTCTAGTCTTAGGTCTAGAGTCACTCCTTTAACGAACATGCAATTTAATCATTTATCATTCATGTATACATATCAATAATCATTAAAACATATCATACAAAATTATAGACATTGGGATCAAAATTCCAATGTAGGCCGATGCACCCATCAAAGAAAAACATGAATTTTCTTACTTTTCTTACTTTTCGTTTATTATAGTAATATGCAAAAACATAGTTTAAACAAATATTTTTCATGTAATCACAACAAAAATTATTTTAGAATACCAATATATTGGAATCAGCACCTTTTTGAACTTTATACAAATGAAAAATTCAACTTTTAAGTTTTAGGATGAAGACCATGATTTTTTCTTATTTTTGGTACTTTCCGACCATTATAGTAATATACAGAAATATGATTTAAATCAATATTTTTCATCTAAACAAACAAAAGTCAATTTAGAATACATTCACACACAAATTGGCAGCCTCCTGAAAAATTGCATGAAAATTCCAATTTTGAGTTTTAGGGTTCACCTTTGGAGGATTCGTGAAGAAAGCGGTTGTGTTTTCAGTAGAAAATCAATTTCTCCTCCAAATAATTCACCTAGCCCAAATTATACAGCAATAAAATAGTAAATATATAGCCCCAAATAGATTTTCCATGGTTAGTTTCATAAAAATCAAATAATAGATTGAAAGGAATGAAAAACTTACGAAAACGATTACAAAATAGCAAGGTTTGAAGGCACCTTACGAATTTTGGTTGAGAGAATATTTGGAGAGAGTTTTTCTATGAATATTTTAAAGAATAATAGAATGGTGGCTATCTCCATAGGGCTGGCCAAATTTTGGCTTTCATAATTAGGATTTTGGCAAAATTATAACTTTGCCATTAATGAGCTAGGTTAGGAATGTTTTGGTGTAGTGAGCTTTGGTGAGTTGGGCCTTTTAATTTTATTTATAGGCTGATTATAGGTAATTAAAAATAGAATATTTTTCTTATTATTTTCTTTGAAATTCCCCCCAAAATATTTATTTAAAAATATTTTAAAAATCCTCATAAAAATCATTTTATGCTTAAAAATCGCCTTGTGCATGAAAATTCACTTTATGTGCAATAAATCATTTTAAGCTTATGCACTTCCTATAAATCACTTATTTCACAATAATAATTCATGTTATGCAAATTAGAACTAATCTAACATGCCACATAATCATCAATCACATAACACATGAATTTTCATAAAAGTATGCATTTTGTCTTAATAGCTCTAAATTCAAGTAAGTTGTCATGAAATCTCCTAGGGTGGATGTGGGTTGTTACATTCTCCCCCCTTAAAAGAAATTCATTCTTAAATTTAAATACTTACTTATACATTCTCAAAAAACTGGAGATGCTTTTGTTGCATCCCTTCCTCGGCTTCCCAAGTACACTCATCCATTCTATGATTAAGCTACTAGACCTTAATCATAAGTATTTTCTTGATACACAAATTTCTCCCCATCCTTTGTTTAAAACTCTACTTGCTTTTCTCTATAGTCAATTTGAGCTCTATACTTATGTAGCCAATCCATTCCTAAGATTACATCAAATTCTAGCACATCAAGTTCTAAACAATTCCATAGGAAGTTTTCGTCCATCTATGGGTACCTCACAATCCTTATACACATGTTTCACTTCCATCATCTCTCCCAAAAGAGTTGACACTACTAAGGGTTCATTCATCCATTCCTTATTTCTACCATAACTCTTAGCAAAACATAGAGGCACAAACAAATGCGTAGCACCAGAATCAATCAAGCATCTTACACTGGAAGTTTGGATAGGAATGATACCTTCTTCTTTTAAATCACACTAGAATAATATCTTCCTTTGACTATACTTGATATTCATATAAGTGACAGAGAAATCCCTACCTTTCTTGTTGTTTTAGTCTATATGGTAGTATCTAAGCCACAAATTTCTTAATATAATTCACTTAATTCGTATCACATACTTGTGTATATATATAATGTAATTGATTTATTTCATTCTTATACTGATCATTTCTAAACATCATTTCTCTTCTTATAGCATCAATCATGATTATCAGTTAATAATTCCATATAATTCACATATCAAACCATTGTCACATGTAAGGATTTCATATATCATAATATTATACATATCAATCATTAATCTAGTTTGGGTCAAAACTTAGTCAACTTTTCTTTCTAATCCACTTAATCCCACTATCAAATTATCAACTTACTATATATTCAACATAAGCACCCATCATATAATATCACATCATAAGACCATATCACCTAGTATGTATCATAAATCATGGCATGTATCATGTATGCTAGTTATGTAACACATAACCTATAGTATAATGAGCTCTCCTATCATTTTAAAAGTCAATCATCTCCTAGGCAACATAAGATCAAACCCAAGCCAAATAGCTAATTAGTCATATAATATCATTCATATCATATAAGTCCTATGACACTAGGCTAACAATTACTACCTACTAGCGGGAGTCTCAGTTGTGTCTCTTATTCTTGGCTCCTTGCCTTTAAGGTTGAGATGGTCCAGGTGGTGGAGGTGTCAAGGTCACATTTCCCAAGTTCCTTGTCTGAGGGCAGTCCTTAATGAAGTGACCCATCTGTCCGCACCTCAAACATGCGCCAAAGACCTTCCAAAAAACTCCAGAATGCTTTCGGCCATAATGGCCACAAGTTGTTAGTGATGATTCCTTTCTTGGTCCTCCACTTCCTTCTCTATGCTAACCTCTATGACCCTTGTTTTTATACATTCAGCTCGTTCGGCTCTTTCAGCCTTA
This sequence comes from Reutealis trisperma, assembly GCA_947687605.1. NCBI lineage: Eukaryota > Viridiplantae > Streptophyta > Magnoliopsida > Malpighiales > Euphorbiaceae > Reutealis > Reutealis trisperma. The sequence goes on along the minus strand of CANTUT010000227.1, from coordinate 61,607 downwards.
TGCCTCTTTTCCATTATTTTAGCCTTATCTATTAGCTTGGCCAAGGTTGCGAATTCAGTTGCTGCTAGTGAGTTAAACAGAGGTGTAACCAGTCCTCTTAAAAAGTGGTTGATATGGCTGGCTTCGATAAGGATGATGTTGACTATGAACCTACTAAGTCAGTTAAACTCCTTAGTATAATCTAACGCTGACATTTCAAGTTTTCTGCTTCAGCCGCTCAAATTGCAGTGCCCTATCTTGCCTTTCACCTTCAAGCAAAAATTGATCCATCATCTCTTGTTTAAACTCTGCCTAGGTGGGTCTGCTCCATATAGTCATTCTTCAACATTCCTTTCATACCAATACCATACCTTCTTCTTGAGTTAGAGTCCCACCAACTCAATCACCTAGGCATTATAGAATGACAGATGACAAACTAGCTTATCCATCGCATCCGAAAATTCATAAGAGTCATCATGCTCCTCATCGCAGAAGATAAGTGGTTATAGCTTATTGAACTCTGAGATGGTCGTCCCTTCATCGGGTAGCTGATTCCTTTCCCTTCGTGCAGGTGCCACTACCAAAAAAGGCGAAACTCCATTTCCTTCTTGTGTTGGCGGCACTTCTCGCCTTTGAGCTCGCAGCCCATCCAATTCCTTACATAAGTCCCTCATTTCCTCGCGTATAGAGTGAACCTCTTGTGAAGAGGCTTGCTCGCTAGAGCCTATAGTCAGTGCTCTTAAATTAGAGCTCTCTCTTGACCTTACAAGTGCAAAGGCAACATTAGAAGCAATGTCTGATATCACGTCTTCACTAGCCCTAACAGGTTGGGCAACTGTGCAAACCTTCTTCTTAGGAGGCATTCTGCTATAACAATAAGGAATTTGGTGCTAATTCCCTTTTAACCCATATCACCCCACCAGCAACTATCATATTTGTCATGCATTTATCACAAGTACTTATCATATCACATCATAAGGCATATGTCACATATCACATATCACATACCTTAGCATATCTCACATATCATAATCATATAACATATATCTTATAATATAAAGAATTCTCTTATGATATAAAAGTGAATCATGTCATAGGCAAAAAGAATCAATCCACACTAAGTCACTAAGCAATCAAATAATGTCATTCGCATCGCAAGAGTCTTATACCCTTAGGCCAATAGTTATCAACTACTAGCTTGAGTTTTAACTATGCCCTTTATTAGGGCAAACATTGAGTGCATAGTCTCCCATCTGTTCCACATCCCTAGCCTTAATCTATTCCACGTCCTCTCTTATAGTATACATTAGGGACCTCAGACATTGATTTTCCTTCATAAGGTTGATAAGTACTTAATTGACTATACTTTACCCCTTGTTTTTAATATATTTTATCCTTAAATTGAGTTTGATTTGTTTGTTTAGTGCTTTTCCAGAGTTCTTTTAGTTAACCCGGTGCCAAATGATGATATGAACCAAATATGACTCAGAATGGTGAAAGATCCAAGCCAAAATGCTAACTTTCGGAAGAAGATGGGTAGACACCATAGAAATCCCAACTGAGATTCCACCCGTGTGGGTAGACACCACTGAAATCCCAGTTGGGATTCCACCCGTGTGACAAGAGAAAATTAGAAATACATCCAGTAGCCTCACAAGGGTAGAGCCACCACTGAGATTTCACCCGTGGGCTCCTGGTGTCGTAGACACCACTGGAATCCCAGTCGTGGCTCCAGTAGTGTGAGGTTAAATTCCAGCAATATAAATCATATCAGACAGCATTTTAAGGGAGAGCCACCACAGAGCAAAAATAGAGATTTAAAAGGGTTGGCTAAGCCCTAGAGTCATGGGAAAGGCTTGAAGGCTAGAGATATTAAGGGCTTAATCGAATCAAAGGCCAAGATCCAAGTGGATGTGGAAGATTGAAGAGAAGATTTCAAAGAACATCTTTAAGATCTATTTAAGATTTCTTCCTCTTTTATTTTTTGCATCTTTGTTCTTCAATTTAATATGAACTAATTATATTTGCTAGTTTTGATTGTATAGATTGAAGGATTTAAACTTTAATCAATTCATCTTTGGTTGTTTTATTTTCATGATAAATCTTATTATTCTAATGAGTAATTGCTAGCTTGTTGATTGGATATTGTTTCTATATTGGACGAGTAGAGATACCCTGATATAGATAGATCACTTATGGGAATAGAGAATTGATTGGGGTGTTAGAGATAGACCTACAAAACTTCTTTGGATGTTAATCTCTTGAACTTAATACTGCTCCTATTTGATTATAGGTTCAAAAGAGATTCCCCTATAATACTTAGGAAGTTAGGATTTAATCACTTGAGAAAGGTTTTTATCTAATTTAGTGAGAGTCCAATTCAATCCATTATTTGATATGCATAAGCAACTAGGGGGATTTATATTTAGATTAGCTTTGCCTAGATTATTTCCATCAATATCATTTACTTGCTTTCTTAGGTTAGCTTGGTTTAATTAATCTTTATCTTGATTATTCACTAGACAATAGTTGAAGTTTACGCTAGTACTTACATACTATCCTCGTGGAGACGATACTCATACTCACTACTTTATTACTTAATAACAACTTGTGCACTTACAGTTTGTTAGTGTTCATTTCGACACATTAAAGGTCCAAGTAGTTTTTTTTTTTTTAAACCTCTGCATCTTATTCTGAATCTAGTTATAACCTAGACACTCTATAGGGTCCTCCTCATCAGGAGTCTTCTTTTTCTCTCACAGGCACAACTTTCTTGAACATCGCTGGTCAGGTCCTCTTGCACATCACACAGGGTGCTTTAGGTCGAGGTCATCTAGCAGGGGTCTTGGTCATTTGATAAAAGAATCGTAAGGCACACAAACAATAACAAGGAGTACTATTGCTTATTAGGATTTCATGGAACTATACTAGCAATAAATTGCAAGTGACATGACAGGAAAATTCCTATACTCTAGGATTATACTTAATCAAACCATTAACCAGACAAGTCTAAACTAGACTTAAAAAAAATAACTATAACTCTGATACCATCTTTGTCACATCCCATTTTTTGAGATATGATGGTCCTAGAACATTAGGAGACAAAAGGTCACCCACGTCCGTAGAACACACTCATACATATAATAACATTGCATAGGATCATACCAAAATCACATGTATTAACTTAATTATCCAATAATAAGAAAAACTTAACTAGCAAAGGCATAGTTTAAAAATACTTTTAAATACAATCCATACAAAAAGAATATTTAAGACTCAAAATAAATTGTCAAATAAATGATATTCAAAAATGAAACTCCCGACACATCTAAAAAGATCTTCATATGATGGCATGCTAATAAACTTTGGACAAGGAATTCCCCAAGCAGAGTAGATTGCTTGAGCCATCACCTTATCTCCTCATAATGCTTACCTAGAACCACATAAAAAAAAAAAAAAAAGGTGAGATAGATGATCTCAATGAGTAAACAATATAACTTATACAATAACACATATCCCTTAGAAAGGGCTCATAGCTTATAACTCATAGATCATAATTTTTAATTCATGACTTATAGTTTGCAATTTAACAAGGTTCGCAGAAGTCACACTTATTACTTGTGAGTGAAGACCCTACTCAATTCACTCGTGAGTGAAGATCCTACTCAATTCACTCATATACACTGAGGAGAGGTGGCCTTAAGCCAAATTCCAACTCCTATCACATAGAAAAGCATGAAATTGATCAGGCTCCATGGCTAGAACTACCCCTTCTAGCTAAAGTGGATACTATGCCCCTATCCATTGGGTTAAGACCATGTGCAAAGATTTTGATGATTACCCACATCGACATGAGGATTTCTACATAAAAGGTTTATGGGTACCATAGCTTAAGCTAATGGCAATCACTTATAACAATAACATTTAAGAAAGCAATAACATGTAGCATAATAGCAATAGCAGTTTAACTTATTGAACAAAAGATAAATAATAGTGTGCTTCCATAAAGAATATTAGGTAAGGAAAAAATCATAAAGGTTCTTTCTTATCATAGAATAATCAAAATGGTTTTGACCAATTGTCCTTTGGCAACCCAGGCTTAATGAAGTGTTTTGTCATAATTTCATATCTTATTTTTTATTCTTCTAATTGTTAATTTATAGTTTATTTTATGATGCTTTTAATGTGTTTGTTAAGTTATTTTCAGTTGCATTAATAATTGAAAAAATGGAAGAGACTTGGGCTAAATGGGAAAATTTGGCAGAATGTTGCACGACATGGCAGGAGGAACATTATTACAGTAGAAATGAAGCCTCAGCACCATGCATCAGCTTGCCTCCTATAGCTAGCAAGCCCAACAGTGTTCAACAAAGTCCCCCAGTGCCCGGCAGTAGCTTACTTCCTGCTGCCTGCTTGTCCCAGTGCTTAGCTGCTAATTCTAGCGCCCGTTGTATGACCTTTGAGCAGATAATGAAGATTTTCTGAGATTTTCAAGGATTTTCAATCCTAAATTATTTTAGGAAAGTAGAAACTAAATAAGAAGTTTTGTTGTTATAAATAGGGATGTCTGAAGGAAGAAAAGAAGGGGGATTTTAGGCTTGATTTTTATCTGAATTTTTAGGGAAATTTTTGAGATAGTATCTTCTCTTCCAATTTTCTATTTTCTTAATTTTAGTTTTCAAATTTCAACAATTAGAGAAGATTGCTTTAGTGATTTTGGGAATTCTTTATGAAGATGCCAAGAGATTGGGTTAGAACATCGAATTTGTTTATAAGATTAATTTCTTACTTATTTTCATCTTTTGATTATTAAATTGAAGAATTTAACTCAATGAATTCTTTTGATTTTAATAACTTGGAGATTATCATTATGTTTCCCATGAACTAATTTCAGTCTTGTCTAGGGTTTGTATGATGCGTTCATGATATGAAATTAAATATAATCCCTTTTGATTATTTTTTTTATTCCTAATTGAATTGATTGATTGTTATTAAATAATTGCTTAGCTACCAATTATTTGACTTAAGTTTTGAATGAAGGAATGAGAATTGAAGTTCAATTCTAGAATTCATTCCTTTAGGATCTTAAAATGAATTAGAAACATTTTTAAGATTATGCTTTAGTTTTTAATATATGATTTGATAGAATGATTTCTATGAATGTGATTACTAATAAATTGATTTTTATTCTTTGAATTGTTAGAAACTAAGGCTTTAGAATAATCAATTGGGTATATTCATGAATATATAGGATTGATAAACTAAATATGAACCCTAGGCATCCTTCATTCATTGTTTTTAAACCTATTGCATTTTAATCCACATTTATTTTAATTTCCTATTTTGCAAATTATTTCTTTTTCTCAAAATCATTCAAATTCTTTTTATTGAATTTGCTTTAAATTGGGACAAATATTTCCATTTGCAATTCCTTGAGAGATATGACCTTGGATGCTTTTGATATACTACAATTTCCCCGTATAATTGCGAGTCGCTTTTTGATAAGTTATTTTGAGGCGAACAAGTTTTTGGCGCCTTTACCAAGGAGTTGCAAAGATAATTTGTTTGTTTCATTGAAATTATTTTTGTTTCTAGTTTTTATTTACATTTGTTTTTTGAGATTTTTATACAAGGGAAAAGATCTTTGGAAGAAGAGCTTGCCCTTTTTGTTGATAATGTGCATAGGTTAGGTGGAGAAAGAAGAAGACTAAAGTTAAATGAAGACCAAGTTGATCCAATAGATACCGAAAATCCAAGGGTAGAAGACCAAGAAGAATAACCATACATCATGGCACAGTAAAGGAGACCCATGAAGGATTATGCTAGACTAATCATAGGCACTGCAACATCATGCATTAGACTCGATGCAGCTACCTAGAATTATGAGTTGAAAAACATACATTATAGCATGCTCCTTTCCATTTATGAAGTGCCAAATGAAGACCCCCTCAATTTCATCGGGGATTTCTACTCCACCATACAGAACTTTCCTATACAAGGTCTAACTGAAGATCAGTTGTGGATGAGATGCTTTCCTTACACCTTGAAGGAAAGAGCTAAATCTTGGCTGACGACACTTACTCCTGATTGATTAACCATTTGGGAGGAGGTGTACAATAAATTCATAAGGAAGTTCTACTCTCACTAAAAGACAGCTAATTTGAGATCGAAGATTACAACCTTCATACAAATGGAAGGAGAGCCTTTTCATGAAGCATGTGAAAGGTTTAAGATGTTGCAAATTCAATGCCCACACCACTACTATCCATTGCAATTGCTCAACTAGTTCTTTTATGATGGGCTCATATTCAAAACCCAAAGCATAGTTGATAATGCAGCTGGAGGGGCAATGGGAGAGATCACTGCTGAGGAAACTTATGAACTTTTTAAGATGCTTGGTGCTAACTCTCAGCAGAAAAGTGTGAGAGAGAGAAGAGTTAGATTTGAAGAAAGAGCTTTGAGGAAAGATGTGGCTATGCAAATAGATGAGCTTACTAGACAAGTCAAGCTCCTCAACATGAAGGGGAACACAATAGTTCAACAACAAGAGGTATGTGGTGTTTGTGGTATTTTTGGTCATACTGCTAATGTTTGCCCTTCGAGTTTTGATTCTTTTGCAGGTGATTATGAGCAAGCGCAAGCCTTGGATGGTTTCCAACTTAGGGAGAGAAATGACCCCTTTTCCAACACCTACAACCAAGGTTGGAAAAACCATCCAAACTTTTCCTAGAAAAACAACAACCAATAGTAGCAGCAACCTCAATTTCAAATGTTGCAAAGAGGCCAACCATTCCAAAGAGAATCATCAAACCAACAACAACAAAGGAAGCCATCTTTGGAGGATAGCTTGAATGCTTTCATTCAAGCTAGCAGTAAAATTCAGGAGGCTAATGATAGAAGATTTGACTCTTTGGAAGCAGCAGTGCGAAACGTAGAGATTCAAGTTGGTCAAATTACAAGCCATATGTAATCAAATCAAAAAGGGAGACTTTCTAGCCAACCGGAGCAACCTAAGTCTATCTTAATTCTTTGGAGTGGTAAGCCAATAAATGATAATGTTGGTGAAATTTCTAACTATGTAGTGGAGGAAGAGAAAGAGATGGAGACACCCTTTCCATTTAAGTTACATAAAGTGGACAATCTTTATCGACCTCCTATTCCATTTCTAAGCCACTTAAAAAATGGTAAGCAAGACAAGCTATTTGATGAGCTTTTCACAATGCTATCCAAGGTAAGTATCAATTTTCCCTTGCTTGATGTGATTAAGAATATGCTTGCGTATGAAAAATTTTTTAAGGAGCTGAATTCTAAGAAAAGGAGGCTAGAGATGGAGGAGAAAGTAGTAGTGTCTGAGGTGATTAATGCATTATTCTAGCAAAAATTACCTCTAAAAGCTAAGGATCCTAGTAGTTTTATCATTGACATTAGTATGGGCAGTGGTGAAAAAGCTAAAGGTATGTTTGATTTAGGTGCTAGTATTAATTTGATGCCGTATGCCTTATTTAAGCAGTTGAATTTAGGAGAGCTGAAATCCACCAAAATGAGCTTGCAATTAGCTGATAAGTCATTGAGATTTCCTAGGGGGATTATAGAAGATGTGCTAGTACAAGTAGGAGGGTTGATAGTGCCTATTGATTTTGTGGTGTTGGATATGGGAGACGAGTTGTCTAATAAGTCAGAATTGCATATCTTGTTGGGTAGACCTTTTATGGCAACTACTAATAATTTGATTGATGTTAAAAATGGCAAATTGACTATGACTGTTTTGGGCCAAACTGTTGAATTTTTCATTTTTAATAGATTATCTATTCCTACCATATCACTTATTGAGGAATGCTCTTCTATTGAATCATTTAATACTACTATGAAAGATGTTTTCTTGTAGGAATCCTATGATAAAAAAATGTTGCAAGTGTTTAAGTTGGTTGAGCTCAAGGAAGGAGTGTATAGGAACTCTTAAATGTTCAAGGAACGAGCCAAACCTCTTCGTGATAAAAGTTATATCCAAAAGTCCCTTGAACCAGGTATGAAAGTGTTACTCTATAACTCATGGTGGCATCACGATCCAAGTAAATCTAAACCCCACTAAAGTGGTCCTTTTATTGTGAATGTGGTACATCCCTCTAGAGCAGTAGATTTGTTTAACTTTCATAGAGATAAAATTTTTAGAGTCAATCGTCAGAGAGTTAAACCACATTTTGAGCGAGTAAGAAAATTTATGGAATTTAAGGTTCCTTAATGTCTTTCAAAACATCTAGCTAAGATGATGTTAAAGAAGTGCTTGATGAGAGGCAGCCCATCATTGTCTTTAAATTTTTTTTTTTTTTAATTCTGTGTTCTACCTAGTCCTATCTATGAAAGTTGTTTTGTCTTTTGAGTTGATGTTATGGCATAATTGGTGGATTAAATATATTGTCTTGTGATTTGAGGAAAATTTTGCTAACAATCTCAAGTTTGAATGTTTCAAAGGTTTTACACTTATTATGATCTTAAAATGTTTTGGTTTGCCTCTATTTCATTACAAAGCATGATAGACTTTACCTTACCATGATAAGAATATTTGAGCCTAAACACTTTTTCTTTGTTGCAATATTGTGTGTACCATGTTGATTGTACATCTCTAGAGCTTGCTTAGGTATACTTTTTGAGACCACATGTTAATTTCAATTTAGGCATTAAAATGATTAAGGCATTAGGTTTCACCCTTTAACTTAAATGGCTAATCTTGAATGTTTATTTCCTTTAGTGAGTCAGTTTGAGCCTTGACCTTTTCTTTGGAAACACATAATTTAACTTATCCTTTCATTGTAATTTTCATCTGTTTCCTCGTTGAGGTTTTTAAGCATTTGAAAATCATTTTCTTGAAAGTTGAGCACGTTGATATTGCTTAAAGTCAAGCAAAGTTTTTAAGTGTGGGGTGAGAGAACATATTGCCTTGGAGAACATGTTCTTGTGTATATCATGATATTATAAACTTCATTTTGCAAAATAAATAAATAAATAAATAAATATAAAAATAAAGGGATCCCAATAAAAAAAAAAATTTAATGAAGTCTATTACTCTTTGAACATGTGAATTGCATTGCAAGTGTGGTTATATAGAATATGAAAAGATTTTTCAATGAGGTTGTAAAGAAATTAGGAAATAGTGTGTCTTTGAGTATTTCAAGTTGTTATTTGGTCTTTGAATGCTCAATAACTCAATGATAAACTTATTTTTCCCTTTTTCCTACCATTACCCTAAGCCCCATTACAACCAAATGAAAGACCTTTTGATTGATGCCTTGAATTAAATTAGTGGTTGGGATTAGATTAATAAGCAAGTTTATAGTAGTTTGCCTTCAATTTTGGTTTTGAGTGATCATTCTTTGCAACTTAAGAGAAACACTTATTTGAGTGTGTGGTCTATCATGTTAGCTTTGTTTAGAGATAACTAATTCCTTAGAAGAGGAAACTTGTGCATACATTTGAAGTGTTTTTGCTAAGGTTGTTGCTTTATGAGTACTTAGATTGCTTAATGATTGTTAAGTTCTTATTTTATGCCATAATTATTGCTTAAGGACAAGCAAATTTCTAAGTACGGGGTAGTTATTTTGTCATAATTTTATCTTATTTTTTATTCTTCTAATTATTAATTTATAGTTTATTTTATGATGCTTTTAATGTGTTTTTTAAGTTATTTTCAGTTGCATTAATAATTGAAAAAATGGAAGAGACTTGGGCTAAATGGGAAAACTTGGCAGAACGTTGCACGACATGGCAGGAGGAATGTCACATCCCAACCTTAGAGATACAACGGTCCTAGAATATGGGGAGACATAAGGTCACCTACGCCCGTAGAACCCACTTACATATAAACAATCATACCTGGGATCTTACCAAACCTCTTTCATTAACTCATTTAAAATGTTTAAATGAATACCATAATTTGCGGAAGACTTAAAATAAATTATTACATATAAAATCCATAAGGAAAATAATATATCTCGATAAGTATCAATCAACATTTCCGGAGCTTCTAAAGACAAGACTTCATAAAAATAGTATTATTGATAGCTCGGACAAGGAATTCCCCAAGCGAAGTAGAATGCTTGAGTCACCACCTTGCCTCTTCATATTTGCTCACCTGGAACCACAAAAGGAAAAAGGAGTGAGATAGATGATCTCAATGAGTAAACGAAAAGACACATAAATTATCACATATTCCATTGAAAGGAAACACATAGCTTATCCACATGTTCATGATTTATAATTCATGAATCAGGTTGCAATTTAGCAAGGGTTCAATTTGGCAAGTTTGTAGAAATCACACTTATAACACATAGTGAGTGAAGGCTATTGCTCTATCACTTGAACACATAGAGGAGAGGTGGCCTTATACCAAATTCCAACTCCTATAACATAGAAGGCGTGAAGCTGATTAGGCCCCACGGCTAGAACCGCCCCTTCTAGCTGAGGTGGATACACTACCCCTATCCATCGGGTTAAGACCATGTGCATAGATTCTGATGATCACCCGCATCGGCATGAGGATTCTGCATAAAGGGTAAAAGGTACCATAGATAGAGCTAACGGTATTCACAATTAACAATATCACATAAGGCAACAATAACATGTATTTCAATAACAATAGTGGTTTAGTTTTCAAACAATGATACAATGATAGTATAGTTCCAGAAAGAATAGAAGTTAGGGTGTTAATCACAAGAAGTTCTCAATGGATAACAAAATAGTTTTGGACCAAATGTCCTTTGGCAACCCAAGCTTGACAAGGAAATCATATAACAATATTTATAATAGAAAGAACTTGGGTTTCAATGTTCACAAAGGCTCACATAGCATGTCATCACATATTTGTAACATAACAAAATGTTACATGCACTTATAGAATGAATATGATGTTTACTCACACTTGTAACAAGAACATTGTGTTTACTCACCTTTGCTCCTAATACATGTAGCCCCCTTTGCACTTCTAAAGCTCCTCAACTCTAACATAATATTTAATTTAATACTTAGTATTTATTTACTCATGATGCTCCTATCTCATAACTACCCAGGTAAATATAGCATACACATACACTTAGAGTCCACACATAGGTGTACTCATCACTTGCACATAGCTCGTTGACCTAATAGTCTTGCGTACATAGGCCTTATAGGCTCACATGAAAACACATTGCAATCATATTGATACCTTTTTAAGGTCATCACAATATCATTACCTCAATATCAATTCGCTTATCAATTATCTTAGTTCACTTTACAATTCCATACATGTCATCTTAACAATTAATCCTTCAAACATCCTGCTTAACTCTTATGATCCCTTTCACTTCATTAACTCATAACCATATATTCATCATCAAGTCATCATGACATCTAGTTCCAAATTCCTCAATCACATTTGCATTCTAATCATAATACAAGGTTAAGATACCTTAAGTATACCCTAATGCATTTAAGCTCATCTAGGACCATACCTTTAATTAACATGCAATTTTATCATTTATTATACATACATACATGTCAACAATCATCAAAATAGATCACATAAATTTTATAAACATTGGGACAAAAATCAAGGTAAAAACCAAATTCTTCTTCTTTTCGTACTTTCCGTCTATTTCAGAAATATGTAAAAACATAGTTTGAACCAAGATTTTTCATGTAAACATAACAAAAATCATTTTGGAATATAAATTCATAGGAATCGGCCACTATTGATGTTATTTATACAAAAAAATTCAACTTTTGAATCATAGAGCACAAAATCATAGGTTTCCTTGTTTTCGGTATTTTTTGGTCATTTCAGAAATATGCAAACAGGTTATTTAAACCATTATTTTTTATTCAATCATTGAAAATATTAGTTTAGAACACATCCATTCATGAATCGGCAGCCATAGATAGGGTTTATAAAAAAAAATTCCAAGTTCAAAGGCTTAGGTGAAAAATCATGAGTTTCCGTGCTTTCCACACGTTTCGTTCATTTCAGCGATAAACAGACACATGATTCAAATCATTAATTTTCATCTAAACAAAACAAATATCATATTAGAACACCTATGCATACAAATCAGCAGCCACATGACCATGAAAGAATAAAATTTTCTAACTTCCAAGTTCTAACACGAAAACCTTGAATTACTTTGTTTTTTGAAACTTTTTGGTCATCGCAGAAATATTATTTAATCCAATATTTTTCATCAAAACAAATCAAAAATTAGTTTAGAATACAATCATGCACAAATTACCCCCCCACCTCCCCCCCCTGATGTTTATGCAATAAAATTGTGATTTTAAGTTATAGAATTCACCTTTGGAGAAATCTTGCGGAAAGAATCGTGTTTTCAATAGAAAATAATTTTTCTCTCCCAAAAATTCACTCAAACAAAATTAAATATGTAGAAATAAGTAATCAAACAGTTTAAAATAATTTTCCCATAGTTTATTTCATAGAAATAAGTTTAGAAATCGTAAAAGAGTAAAAACTTACGATTATGGTCATGAAATCGCGAAACGGTAAGGTGTTTTCAATATTTCAGTGGAGAGAAATATTTTGGGAGAATTTTCTACCAAGATATAGAAAGAATAAGAGAATAGCTACTAGAAACCCTTGTTTGGCGGAAATTTAGAATAAATATTAGGGTTGGAGTGGAATTTCCACTAATACCCTTAATGAAATAGGTTATGAGGATTTTTGTATAGTGGGCTTTTGGGTATTTGGGCTTTCCCTTTAAAATTTTCTGCTGAATAGAATTAAAATAAAAATAATATTTTTCTTATTAATTCTGGAACATTTCCCTCAAAAATATTTATTTAAAAATATTTTTAAAATACCCATAAAATTATTTTATGCTTAAAAATTGTCTTATGCATGAAAATTCATTTTATTTAAAATAAATTCTTTTATGCAAATGCACTTCATGTAAATCATTTATTTCACAATAGCAACACATATTATGCATTTTAAAATTAATTTAATATTCCATATACTGATCAATCACTTAGATCACAAATTTTCACACAAGCACACACTTAACCTTATTAGTTATAAATCAAGCAATTTATCTTGAAAATTCCTAGGGTGGGTGTGGGTTGTTACATTCTCCCCCCCTTAAAGAAATTTGTCCTTGAATTTAAACCCTTACCTAGTTTCTCTTGAAAAGCTGAGGATGCTTCTATCACATCTCCTCCTCCGCTTCCCAAGTGCACTCATCTATCCCATGATTTCCCCACTAAATCTTAATCATTGGTAACTCCTTATTTCTTAACTTCTTTACTTTTTGATCCACTATAGCTATTGGTGACTCCTCATAAGATAGTTGTTCGTCTAACGTAACATCTAGAGGTAAAAGAATGTATGATGGATTTGACACGTATTTCTTTAACATTGAGATGTGGAACACTGGGTGCACATGTGCCAAAGTTGGAGGCAAGGCAAGTCTATAAGACACTTCTCCAACCTTATCTAAAATTTTGAAAGGACCAATGAAACGAGGTGATAATTTCCCTTTCTTGCCAAATCTCATAACTCCTTTCATTAGCGAGACCTTTAAGAATACGTGATCTCCCATAGCAAATTGGACTTCTTTTCGCTTAGGGTCCGCATAACTTTTTTGCTGATTGAATGTCATCTTCAGCTGATCTTGAATTATTGGTACTTTCTCGGTGGTCTCCTTAAGCAATTTGGCATTTCTATATGCTTGTCTCCTGGTTCAATCCAACAAATCAGAGAACAACACCTTCTCCCATACAACACTTCATATGGCGCCATGCCAATGGACGAATGATAGCTATTGTTGTAGGCGAATTCAATCAGGGGTAAATACTTATCCTAGCTACCACCAAAATCTAAGACATACATCCTAAGCATGTCCTCGAGTGTCTGAATCATTCTTTCAGACTGGCTATCCGTTTGAGGGTGAAATGCCGTACTAAAATCTAATTGTGTTCCTAATGCTTCTTGTAACTTCTGCCAGAACCTTGAGGTGAATTGGGTTCCTCGATCTGAGATGATAGAAATTGGCACTCTATGTAGTTTCACAATCTCATCTATATATAATTGCACATACTAAGCTGCAGAATATGTGGTCTTAACTCCTAGGAAATGGGCAGACTTTGTCAATCTATCTACTATGACCCATATAGAATTATATCCTTTGGAGGTTCTAGGTAAGCCAATAACGAAGTCCATAGTGATGCGCTCCCACTTCCATTTAGGTAGTCAAATCTCTTGTAGCAATCCTGAGGGTCGCTGATGTTCGTACTTGACTTGTTGGCAAGTTAGGCAGGATGCTACAAACTTAGCTACATCTTTCTTCAATCCAGGCCACCAATAATTAGCTTTCACATCATGATACATCTTGATAGTTCTAGGATGAGTGCTGTAAGGTGTCTAATGTGCCTCCTTCAATATCCTTTCCTTTAGTCCATCCACATCAGGCACGCATACTCTATTCTTACACTTTAAAATTCCATTGACTACCTCAAACTCTGAGTTCTTTCCTTCTCTCATCTCATCTTTCAACTTCACCAAGTATGGGTCCCTGTCTTCTAAATTCCTTATTTCTTCCATTAACTAAGATCTTACTTGGAAATGAGCTAATAAAACTCTTAATCCTCCAATCTCCAGTTTCAATCCATCTCCTTTGTCTTAGATTGAGGTCTCTTTGGCTCAAGATATATTGAAGACTCTTATGATCCATGTAGATCTCACACTTCGTCCCATACATGTAATGTCTCTAGATCTTTAGGGGGAACATTACTGCAGCTAACTCCAAATCGTGAGTAGGGTAATTCACTTCATGTCTCTTTAATTGTCGTGATGCATATGCGGTGACTTTACCATTTTGCATCAAAACACACCCAAGTCCTACTCTCGAAGCGTCGCAATAGATAATGAATCCTTCTTCTCCTTCTGGTAACGTCAAAACTGGAGCCGATACCAAACACTCCTTAAGCTTTTGAAAACTCTTTTCACAGGACTCTTCCCAATTAAACTTAACTTGCTTTCTTGTCAACTTGGTCAATGGGGCTGTTATATTAGAAAAGTCCTGTACGAATCTACGATAATATCCCGCCATGCCCAAGAAACTTCATACTTCTGAAACTGTTGTGGGCCTTAGCCAATTCGCTATCACTTCAAATTTCTTAAGATCAACTTGAATTCCTTCCTTACTTACTACATGTCCAAGAAAGTTGACCGACTCCATCCAAAATTCACACTTAGATAACTTAGTGTAGAGTTGGTGATCATGTAGCATTTGAAGCATAATCCTCAGATGTTCTTCATGTTCCTCTTTATTCTTTGAGTAAATCAGGATGTCGTCGATGAACACGATCACGAACTTATCAAGGAATGGCTTGAAAACTCGATTCATCAAGTCCATGAAAGCAGCAGGAGCATTCATCAAACCGAATGGCAAAACCGTGAACTCATAGTGTCCATATCTAGTACGAAAGGCAGTCTTGCAAATATCTTCTCCTCAGATCTTTAGTTGCTGATAGCCAGACCTTAAGTCAATCTTAGAGAAGTGACCAGCTCCTTGCAGTTGATCAAAAAGATCATCGATCCTCAGCAATGGGTATCTATTCTTCACAATGACTTTGTTAAGTTGACGATAATCGATGCACATTCGGAACAAGCCATCCTTCTTCTTCATGAATAACACTGGAGCTCCCTATGGCGAACTACTTGGTCAAATGAAGCCCTTATCAAGTAGGTCATACAATTGTGTCTTTAACTCCTTTAGCTCCATTGGTGCCATATGATATGGCGGTATCAATATCGATTGTGTACCGGGTAGCAGTTCGATGTTGAACTCGATCTCACAATCAGGGGGTAATCTGGGTAAATCTTCAAGAAAGACATCCATGAACTCGTCCACTACTGGAATGCTCTCATCTCAAATGGCGGTTTCTTTACCAGTGTCAACTACGTGGGCTAAATACGCTTGGCATCCTTTCCTCAACATCTACCTCGCTCCTAAGGCCGATATCAAGTTCAAAGGATTCTCATTTCTATCTCCTTGGTACACAAACTCCTTCCCATCTCTAGTTCAAAACTCGACAAGTTTCTTCCTACAGTCGATACAAGCTCCATGCTCATACAACCAGTCCATCCCTAATATCACATCGAATTCTAGTACGTCCAATTCTAGCAATACTACCGAAAGTGTTTGTCCATTAATGTCTACATCGCATCCCTTATACTCACACTTTACTTCCATCACTTTCCCTAAAGGAGTTGCTATTACTAATAGTTCACTCATCAATTCCTTATCTATACCCAAGTACTTAGCAAAACAAGGTGACACAAAAGAATGGGTAGCACCAGAATCAATTAAACATTTTGCGCTAAAACTTTGGATAGGGATGATACCTGTGATGGCGGTGTGTGAATCGGGAGCCTCTTGCGGATTTAATGCAAAGATTTGACCCTTGCCCTTATTCTCTATCGTCGGTGCATTCCTAACCATTAGCCCTTTGTCCTTGACTCCTTGTCCTTGCATTTGAAATGGCTTAGATTGTGATCACACCGTGGTCCCATTCCCTTGACTCCTCATCTGCAAGCAATCCTTTATGAAGTGCCCCATTTGCCCATACCTAAGGCAAACACTAGTATCTTTCTGGCAGACTCCAGAACGTTTCCTTCCACATTTGCCGCAAGTGGGGGTCTCTTGCTTAGTATGACCATTTCATGGTCCAGATGATGAAAACTCCTTCTTTTGTTCTCCTCCATTTCCATGTTGTCCTTTATGACCTTTGTTCTTATGCCTTCCCTTCTGCTCTCGTTCAGCTCGTTTGGCTCTCTCCGCCTTCTATCTTTTCTCCATGACCTTGGCTTTGTCTATGAGCTTGGCTAAGGATGGAAATTTGGTTGCTGCCAATGAATTGAATAAAGGTGTGATTAGTCCTCTAAGGAAATGATTGACGTGACTTGCTTCGGTAGGAACAATGTTGACAACGAATCAACTAAGTCGATTAAACTCCTTAGCATAATCTGACATGGACATTCCTGGTCTTTGCTTCAGTTGATCGAACTGTAATGCCCTATCTTGCCTTTTTCCTTCTGGTAAGAATTGATCCATTACTTCTTGCTTAAATTCTGCCCACATAAGTGGGTCAGCCCCATAAAGTCATTCTTTGATATTCCTCTCATACCAGTACGAAGCTTCTTTCTTGAGTTGGAGTCCTACCAACTCAATCACTCGAGCATCTGAGCAAGATAAACGATGGACTAGATTATCCATCTCATCCAAAAATTCATGAGGGTCATCTCCTTCCTCACCACAAAAGGTAGCCGGTTGCAGCTTCTTAAACTTCACCACGATCATTCCCTTATCAGGTAGTCGTTTCCTCTCTCTCGGAATAGGTGTCACTACCACAGGTGGCGTAACTCCATTCCTTTCTTGAGTTGGCGGCGCTTCCCACCTTTGAGCTCGTAGCTCGTCTAGTTCCTTGTGCAAATCTCTCATTTCTTCGCGCATGGCATGGACTTCTTGCGAAGATACTTGCTCAGTAGAGCCCATAGTCGGTGCCCTCGAGTTAGATCTTTCTCTTAACCGTATAGGTGCAAAGGCAGCATTTGATGTGTTGTCCGATATAACGTCATTGTTAGCCCTAATGGATTGGGCAACTGTGCAAACCTTCTTCTTGAGAGGCATTCTGTCTATCATAATAAGGGAATTTAGTACTAATCCCCTATCCTAACCCATTTAACCTCCCCCTTGTCTTAGCACACATTATCATACATTTACCAAGTCACATCACTAAACATATGTCATGTATGAATCGCATATCACATAGTTTTGCACATATCACATATCATAATCATATAGCATATATCTCATAATATCACACTATAGCATAATAATGAAGGAAATCATCTCATCCTAGGTACTAGGCAATCAAGGAAAATCATTCCTATCATATAAAGTGCTATGTCGTTATGTCAATCATCATATCTACTCGAACTAGTTATCGTGTCCACCTCCAGAGCAATCAAGTGCGACAAGGCCACTGCTGCCACATTGGTAGCAAAGAAAATCTCTATCTTGATGGCAATTAGTGGAAGATGCAGACCTCACTGGCGAGTAATCTCCTCTATGCTCAACAATCCCTGACTTGAGCTACTCCATATCCTCTTTTAGTGCATGAATCATAACCCTAAGACGTCGATTTTCCTCCTTCAAGTATGAATAGCTATCCTCCAATTTCTGAACCTTACTATATACCCAATTAGGATCTAAGCGCTCCTTGAGGTCCTCCTCTTCGTCAGAGGTCTTTTCCTTTATAGGGCAAATCACAGTTACAACTTTCTCGATCATCTCTGGTCAAGTCCTCTTACAGGTCACACAGGGTGCCCTAGGTTGCGGTTCTCGAGCAAGCGTAATCTTCTTGATCATCTGTCAAAAGAATCGTAAGGCAAGCAAACAATAACAAGGATTACTAAAATCTACTAAGATTTCGCAGAATTATGCTAGCGATGGACTGCAAGTGACATGACAGGAAAATTCTTATGCTCCAAGATTTTACTTAAACAACTCATATAAAATAGGTCTAAACTAGACTTTTTAAAACTACGGCTCTGATACCACCATTGTCACATCCCAACCTTAGAGATACAATGGTCCTAGAACATGGGGAGACATAAGGTCACCCATGCTCGTAGAACCCACTTACATATAAACAATCATGCCTAGGATCTTACCAAACCTCTTTCATTAACTCATTTAAAATGTCTAAATGAATACCATAATTTATGGAAGACTTAAAATAAATCATTATATATAAAATCCATAAGGAAAATAATATATCTCGATAAGTATCAATCAACATTCCTAGAGCATCTAAAGACAAGACTTCATAAAAATAGTATTATTGATAGCTCGGACAAGGAATTCCCCAAGCGAAGTAGAACGCTTGAGCCATCACCTTGCCTCCTCATATTTGCTCACCTGGAACCACACAAGGAAAAAGGGGTGAGATAGATGATCTCAATGAGTAAATGAAAAGGCACATACATTATCATATATTCCTTTGAAAGGAAACACATAGCTTATACACATAGTTCATGATTTATAATTCATGAATCAGGTTGCAATTTAGCAAGGGTTCAATTTGGCAAGTTTGTAGAAATCACACTTATAACACATAGTGAGTGAAGGCTATTGCTCTATCACTCAAACACATAGAGGAGAGGTAGCCTTATACCAAATTCTGACTCCTATCACGTAGAAGCCATGAAGCTGATCAGGCCCCATGGCTAGAACCACCCCTTCTAGCTGAAGTGGATACACTACCCTTATCCATCAGGTTAAGACTGTGTGCACAGGTTCCAATGATCACCCGCATCGACACGAGAATTCTGCACAAAGGCTAAAAGGTACCATAGCTAGAGCTAATGGTATTCACAATTAACAATATCACATAAGGCAATAATAACATGTATTTTAATAACAATAGTGGTTTAGTTTTCAAACAATGATACAATGATAGTGTAGTTCCAAAAAGAATACAAGTTAGGGTGTTAATCACAAGAAGTTCTCAATGGATAACAAAATAGTTTTGGACCAAATGTCCTTTGGCAACCCAAGCTTGACAAAGAAATCATATAACAATATTTAGAATAGAAAGAACTTGGGTTTCAATGTTCACAAAGTCTCACATAGCATGTCATCACATATTTGTAACATAACAAAATGTTACTTGCACTTATAGAATGAATATGATGTTTACTCACACTTGTAACAAGAACATTGTGTTTACTCACCTTGGGGTTCCTTTGCTCCTAGTACACATAGTCCCCTTTGCCCTTCTAAAGCTCCTCAACTCTAACATAATATTTGGTTTAATACTTAGTATTTATTTACTCATGATGCTCCTATCCCATAACTACCTATGTACATATAGCATACACATACACTTAGAGTCCACACATAAGTGTACTCATCACTTGCACATAGCTCGTTGACCTAATGGTCTTGCATACTTAGGCCTTATAGGCTCATATGAAAACACATTGCAATCAAATTGATACCTTTTTAAGGTCATCACAATATCATTACCTCAATATCAATTCGCTTATCAATTATCTTAGTTCACTTTACACTTCCATACATGTCATCTTAACAATTAATCCTTCAAACATCATGCTTAACTCTTATGATCCCTTTCACTTCGTTAACTCATAACCATATATTCATCATCAAGTCATCATGACATCTAGTTCCAAATTCCTCAATCACATTTGCATTCTAATCACAATACAAGGTTAAGATACCTTAAGTATACCTTAAGTATACCGTAATGCATTTAAGCTCATCTAGGACCATACCTTCAATTAACATGCAATTTTATCATTTATTACACATACATACATGTCAACAATCATCAAAACAGATCACATAAATTTTATAAACATTGGGACAAAAATGTTCATGTAGGCTGAATGCATCATCAAGGTAAAAACCAAATTCTTCTTCTTTCTGTACTTTCCATCTATTTCAGAAATATGTAAAAACATAGTTTGAACCAAGATTTTTCATGTAAACATAACAAAAATCATTTTAGAATATAAATTCATAGGAATCAGCCACTATTGATGTTATTTATACAAAAAAAATTCAACTTTTGAATCATAGAGCACAAAACCATAGGTTTCCTTGTTTTTGGTATTTTTTGGTCATTTCAGAAATATGCAAATAGGTTGTTTAAACCATTATTTTTCATTCAATCATTTAAAATATTTGTTTAGAACACATCCCTTCATGAATTGATGGCCATAGATAGGGTTTATAAAAAAAAAAAAATTCCAAGTTCAAAGGCTTTGGTGAAAAATCATGAGTTTCTGCGCTTTCCACGCATTTCGTTCATTTCAGCGATAAACAGACACATGATTCAAATCATTATTTTTCATCTAAATAAAACAATTATCATATTAGAACACCTATTCATACAAATCAGCAACCACATGACCATGAAAGAATAAAATTTTCTAACTTCCATGTTCTAACACGAAAACCTTGAATTCCTTTGTTTTTCGAAACTTTTCGGTCATTGCAGAAATATGCAGAAATATTATTTAATCCAATATTTTTCATCAAAACAAATCAAAAATCAATTTAGAATACAATCATGCACAAATCACGGCCCCCCCCACCCTCCCCCCCCCCCCCTGTGATGTTTATGCAATAAAATTGTGATTTTAAGTTATAGAATTCACCTTTGGAGAAATCTTGCAGAAAGAATCGTGTTTTCGGTAGAAAATAAATTTTCTCTCCCAAAAATTCACTCAAACAGAATTGAATCTATAGAAATCAGTAATCAAATAGTTCAAAATAATTTTTCCATAATTTATTTTATAGAAATCAGTTTAGAAATCGAAAAAGAGTAAAAACTTACGATTATGGTCACGAAATCGCGAAACGGTAAGGTGTTTTCAATATTTCAATGGAGAGAAATATTTTGAGAGAATTTTCTGCCAAGATATAGAAAGAATAAGAGAATGGCTGCTGGAAACCCTTGTTTGCCCGAAATTTAGAATAAATATTAGGGTTGGAGTAGAATTTCCACTAATACCCTTAATGAAATAGATTAGGAGGATTTTTGTGTAGTGGGCTTTTGGGTATTTGGACTTTCCCTTTAAAATTTTTGGCTGAATAGAATTAAAATAAAAAGAATATTTTTCTTATTAATTCTTGAACATTTTCCTCAAAAATATTTATTTAAAAATATTTTTAAAATACCCATAAAATTATTTTATGCTTAAAAATTGTCTTATGCATGAAAATTCATTTTATTTAAAATAAATTCTTTTATGCAAATGCACTTCATGTAAATCATTTATTTCATAATAGCAACACATATTATGCATATTAAAATTAATTTAATATGCCACATACTTATCAATCACTTAGATCACAAATTTTCACACAAGCACACACTTAACCTTATTAGTTCTAAATCAAGCAATTTATCGTGAAAAATCCTAGGGTGGGTGTGGGTTGTTACAAGGAATGTCATTGTGGCAGAAATGAAGCCCTAGCACCATGCAGCAGCTTGTCTCCTACAGCCAGCAAGCCCAGCAGCGTCTGTCGAAGTCCACCAGCACCCCGCAGCAGCTTGCTTCCTGCTGCCTGCTTGTCCCATCTCCTAGCTGCCAATTCTAGCGCCTGAACATGACCTTTGAGCAGATAATGAATATTTTCTGAGATTTTCAAGGATTTTCAATCCTAAATTATTTTAGGAAAGAAGAAACTAAATAAGAAGTTTTATTGTTATAAATAGGGATGTCTTGAGGAAGAAAAGAAGGGGGATTTTGGGCTTGATTTTGATCTGAATTTTTGGGGGAATTTTTAGGATAGTATCTTCTCTTCTAATTTTCTATTTTCTTAATTTTAGTTTTCAAATTTCAACACTTACAGAAGATTGTTTTAGTGATTTTAGGAATTCTTTATGAAGACGCCAAGAGATTGGGTTAGAACATTGAATTGGTTTATAAGATTAATTTCTTAGTTATTTTCATCTTTTGATTATTAAATTGAAGAATTTAATTCAATGAATTCTTTTGATTTTAATAACTTGGAGATTACCATTATGTTTCCCATGAACTAATTTCAGTCTTGTCTAGAGTTTGTATGATGTATTCATGATATGGAATTAAATATAATCCCTTTTGATTATTTTTATTATTCCTAATGGAATTGATTGATTGTTATTGAATAATTGCTTAGCTACCAATTGTTTGGCTTAGGTTTTGAACGAAGGAATGAGAGTTGAATTTCAATTCGAGAATTCATTCCTTTAGGATCTTAAAACGAATTAGAAATATAAGTTTTAAGATTATGCTTTATTTTTTAATATATGATTTGATAAAATGATTTCTATGAACATGATTACTAATAGATTGATTTTTATTCTTTGAATTGTTAGAAACTAAGGCTTTAGAATAATCAATTGGGTATATTCATGAATATATAGCATTGATAAACTAAATACGAACCCTAAGCATCCTTCATTCATTGTTTTTAAACCTATTGCATTTTAATCCACATTTATTTTTAATTTCCTATTTTGCAAATTATTTCTTTTTCAAAATCATTCAAATTCTTTTCATTTAATTTGCTTTAAATTGAGACAAATATTTCCATTTGCAATTCTTTGAGATATACGACCTTGGGTGCTTCTGATATACTACACTTGCCTTGTATATTTGCAGGTCTCTTTTTAACAGGTTATTTTAAGGCGAACATGAAGAAATCATATAGTTATAATAGAGAATAGAAAGGAACTTGGGTCTCAAGAATCTCAAAGGTTCACATATCATGATAACTTATTCTTGTAACATGAATTTAATGTTTACTCACCTTTTGGTTCCTTAGCTCCTAATTGCTGTAGCCCTTGAACTTCTAATACTCCTCAAGCTCTAATGTAACATTATAATTCAATACTTGGCTTTTGCTTAAACATCATTCCATCCTATCCCATAGCTATCCCATGCACATATAACATTCACATATACTTAGAGTTACACTTAGAAGTGCACTCACCACTTGCATATAACATGTTGACTTTTAAAGTCTTGCACACTTAGCCTTCTTAGGCTCATATGAAATCACATTATAAATCATACTAAGACTTCTCTAAAGTCAAACACAATATCATGATCTTAATATCAATTGAATTTAACATTCAACTTAGTACACTTAACACTTTCCATATATATCAACTTAACAATTAACCTTAAATAGTCATGCTTATCTCTTTTGACCAAGTCATACAATCAATCATATAATCAATTTAAGATCATTAATTTGCTATTAACTCATCATAAAACATATTTCACATGTTACTTAATCATGTACAGATATTGATCACAACATAGTAGTTAAGGTTAGGAAACCCTAGGTAGGCCAAATTCCTCTAGTCTTAGGTCTAAAGTCACTCCTTCAACTAATATGCAATTTAATCATTTATCATTCATGTATATACATCAATAATCATTAAAACATATCATACAAAAATTATATATATTCGGATCAAATTCCCAATGTAGGCTGAATGCACCCATCAAGGAAAAATATGATTTTTCTTACTTTTCGCACTTTTCATTCATACAGTAATATGCAAAAACATGGTTTAAACCAATATTTTTCATGTAATCGTAAAAAAAAAACCATTTTAGAACACCAATATATAGGAATTAGCATGTTCTTTAATTTTATACAAATGAAAATTCTAACTTTTAAGTTTTAGGATGAAAACTATGAATTTTTCTTGTTTTCTGTACTTTTCGACCATTACAGTAATATATAAAAATATGATTTAAATCAATATTTTTCATCTAAATTCAAAAAAAAAAAATCAATTTAGAATACATTCCCACACTAATCAGCAGCCCCCTTGAAAAATTGCATGAAAATTCCAATTTTGAGTTTTAGGGTTCATCTTTGGAGGATTCGCGAGAAAACGGGTTATGTTTTTGGTAGAAAATCAGTTTCTCCTCTAAAGAATTCACCTAACCTGAATTATACAGCAATAAAATAGTAAATATGCAGCTCCAAATAGATTTCTCATGGTTACTTTCATAAAAATCAAATAATAGATTGAAAGGAACGAAAAACATATGAAAACGATTACAAAATCGCAAGGTTTGAAGGCACCTTGTGAATTTCAGTTGAGAGAATATTTTTGAGAGAGTTTTTCCATAAAAATTCTGAAGAATAATAGAATGGTGGCTGTCTCCATAGGGCTGGCCGAATTTTGGCTTGTATAATTAGGGTTTTGGCAAAATTATAAGTTTGCCATTAATGAGTTAGGTTATGAGTGTTTTGGTGTAGTGGGCTTTGGTGAGTTGGGCCTTTTAATTTTATTTATAGGCTGATTATAGGTAATTAAAAATAGAATATTTTTCTTATTATTTTCTTTGAAATTCCCCCCAAAATATTTATTTAAAAGTATTTTAAAAATCCTCATAAAAATCATTTTATGTTTAAAAATCGCTTTGTGCATGAAAATTCACTTTACGTGTAATAAATCATTTTATGCTTATGCACTTCCTATAAATCACTTATTTCATAATAACAATTTATGTTATGCATATTAGAACTCATCTAACATGCCACATACTCATCAATCATATAACACATGAATTTTCATAAAAGTACGTATTTTGTATTAATAGCTCTAAATTCAAGTAAGTTATCATGAAAACTCCTAGGGTGGGTGTGGGTTACTATAGCCACATAAAAAAACCAAACAAAAAAACCCATGAAAGTGCATAAAAAGGTGAATAAAAAACTTTAGAGCCTCTGAAACAGTTTCAAATGATTGAATTTGGACCCAAAAGTGGGCAGTGTCAAGTAAACCCTAACACAAATATTTGTAAATCTCTAAATGAACTCTGATTTGATATATTATGAGCCTTATAACTCATCTATAGCTGAAAGTTATGACCTTCCAAAGTTAACCTGTGCATGAAGATGATATCTACTATTCATTGGAGCTAAGTCGTTGTCATGACTACTTAATTGCGGTCGCAATTCTCTGTCTTGGTCTAAGTTGCGATTGTGAAACACACTATGTTTGGAGGTTTAAATTGGATGTTTTGTTCCTTAAAATAGTCGTGATCTCGACATTTGGATTGTTGTTGCAGTCACAAAAACTATGCAGCGCTCGTGATTTTGAGGCTCATTTCATGACTTAAGGGACTTTTGAATCTTTTGAAAATTATGATCTTTTAATGAATTATATCTATGGAGTAAACACCTAGTGAATATGTTAAATAATTCTAAGTTGATTTTCCAGGATTAAGTTTTGATCCAACTTATATCAATGAGTGATATGTATAATGTTATGCTATATGAAATGCTTACACGTGACAATGGTTTGATATATGAATTATATGGAATTATTAAATGATATTTGTAATTGACGCCATAAGAAGAGAAATGATGATTAGTAATGATCAGTATGAGAATAAAATAAATCAGTTAGATTATATATATAAGTATACGGTATGAATTAAGTGAATTATATTAAGAAATTTGTGGCTTAGATGCTACCATATAGACTAGAACAATAAGAAAGATAAGGATTTGTCTATCACTTATGTAAATATCAAGTATAGTCAAAGGAAGAATATTAATCTAGTGTGATTTAAATCACTTCATATTCAAAGAGGGCAGGGATCAATTGTGTACGAGTTAATGTAACCTTTAAGAAAGGTGATTATGTATGTATAATAAGAAAGTTTTTAAATCCACTAAGGGAGCAAAGTTGTAAGGTCAGTAAAGGATCAAAGTAGAATATGATTTGATGTTGGATCATTCCAAAAGAAAGGTACATGAAATTGAAAATTACAAGAAGGTATATATGATTAAGGAGTAGTCTTAAAAAGAAAGTAAGGAACTAGGGATGGGTTGACTTAAAAAGGATAAATCTAAGCTAAGAATGAATTGTTGTAAAAATATGGATTGATTTTGGACAAAATATCTTATATTGAGAATGAGTTCACAATGGGAAGAATACCTGTAAAATAAGATAGGTATGACATTGGAGGATTATATGTTAGTGAGAAAAACAACTTGAATGTGGTCAAGCAAAGTAAGTGAGATGTGGAAAGGTAAAAAAAAAAAAAAGTGAATGATAAGATAAAGAATTTATGAGGAAATACTAGATATATGAAGTATAGAATTATAATGAACTAAAGGAAACAAAAGTTATGACATAAAAGGAGTTTATGAAGCTGACTGATTAGACAAACCCCGTCCAAGAGAAATATGTTATGTTGAAATGGAAGTGATGATGAAATAGAATTGAATAAGTTAAAAGTAGGTGCCATAAGCACAAGTAAAGTTGATTTCAATGATTAAATATTTGAAAATTTATTAAATTGTTTATATTTAGTTATTTTTAGTGTTAAATTGATAAATAAAAACCATTACTAAATTGTATAAAATTGTTTAAAATGAAATTAGATTGTTAATGATCCTTTTTAACTATATAGTTGATTAATTATAAATTATATGAATTTTCTTGTAAATTATTAGTAAATATATATACTTAACTATTACATGAATAATATTAAAATTGCTTTATTAAGCAAATGAAATAATATTATACGAATTTTATGAATTTGTTAATGATAATTGTATATAGATTTATTAACGATTTAATTAAATAATAAGAAAGTTATTTATGTATTTTTCTTAAATATATGTATATTAGTTACTATATGATTATAGTGTATATGATCAGATGGTTAAACTAATTTAAAGTATTTTTATGAATTTTTCTAATATGAGATATTAATTATATAATTAATGAATTTTCTTATATACGATGAATTCATACTCTTATATAAGCTTTTAGATTATTTTACTTGAATATTAAGATGAGATAATTTTATAAAATGTTAGTAATTTTATTAAGGAAATTAATGAATTAGATAAATATTAAGATAAGATGGCGAATGGGATTATTTGATGTATTGGAGGTCCAAATTGGATAATTGAATTGTGATGCTTGTTGAGTTGAGAATGTTTGTTGATTTTCAGGGGGATTAGCCTAATTTTAGGGAAATACTATTGAATTTTCGTTAGAATTATAGGAAATATATAAGAATAATTTATAAAGGATTTAATTGATAAAGATTTTATGAATAGATTATAAGAGTAAGAATTGTAATTGATATGTGAATTGGGATGTTACGTGTAGGAGGAATTGAGGCGAAAAAAGATGAGTTGTGTGTAAGTGAGATGGGTTGCACTTAGCTAGATAGATATAGTGAGAAATGTGAGTAATTACTATCCTTTTTCTATTGCGATTTTGAAATTGAAAACCATATTATCATTAAACTACCTTGTATGAGAATTTCCATCCATTTGTATTTCCTAATTGTTATGAGAATCCCAAATAATAAGTCCATAAAAGTTTCTCCCATGTGCTAATTGCAAATACATATACGACTACTCAATTCCTTTCTGATGATATGATTGATCTATATATATATATATATATATATATATATATATATATATATATATATATATATATATATATATATATATATATATATATATATATATATATATATATTTATATATATATATATATATATATATATATATATATATATATTTATATATATATATATATATATATATATATATATATATATATATATATATATATATAATTTTAAAAGTTATAAGGTAATTATTAAAATAGTCATTAATGAGTTTATGTTTATTTTATAAGTGTTGAATAAATTTTCTATTGGTGAGTAATTAATATACTATTATTATTATTATTTGAAATTGTGAGCCATTATTCTTTGTTAACCACCTTGGAAATGCATTTCAATATGACTAGAACTTAATATTGACCATGAGTTTTATTGTAAATTTCAATCGTTGTATATGTGAAGTTTATTCAAACCTCTATCTATATTGTATTTGAGTATTTCCATATGTTCAACGATATTTCTATAAGAAAACTATATATTTTACTTGAGATTTTAATATTAGACAATGAGTTTTCTAGAATGATTTATAAGTTTTGAGTTTTGATGATGTATTATGAGATTCATTATTATTACAAGACTATGAGATTAC
Source organism: Reutealis trisperma (assembly GCA_947687605.1). Taxonomy (NCBI): domain Eukaryota; kingdom Viridiplantae; phylum Streptophyta; class Magnoliopsida; order Malpighiales; family Euphorbiaceae; genus Reutealis; species Reutealis trisperma. Next base: position 33,003 of record CANTUT010000227.1, on the reverse strand, counting down.
TATAATATTTAATGAATTTCAAGTATTGAAATGTATTGATTATAAATATTTACTACAAGATTAATTTGATGTATTTTGTATTTATTACGAGCTTATATTAATTTTATTATGTGATTATTATGACTTTGAATGAGCAAAAATCCCCTGACCGATGAAGGGTAAGCCATTGAACATTGTGCACATTGTACCCACGGATGGGGTATAACATCCAACCTCTTACTAGGAGGAGTATAAATTCCTAGCCATGAGACCTAATCAGTCTCATGTTTATCATGAGCTATCACGAGAAATATTATGAGCCTATTACGATATTACAAGTTGATTTCTGTTCTCAGTTTTACATGTTTTATCATGAGCAAAATTATATAGTTTTCTACAATATTTACTATTAATTACAAGATTAAGAGAAACTTTTTATGTACCTTGTATAATTATATAATGAGTTAATTCTATTATGAATCTTTGTAAAGTTTTCATGAATTATTTCTTGAATGTGTATTTGAGGTGTATTGCAAATTATTTGTATTTAAATGATAATTTTCAAATTTACTAAAGTATTTGTTATTCAACTTGACTATCAAAAGTATAATGAGTTATTAATATTTGATGGTTAATTTCAAAAATAATATACGTTATATGCTATTCAACATAAAGATTTAAATGTGTTATTGAAGCTTGATTTCAATTTCCAAAAATGTTATTGGTCATCATTGTTAATAATTTTCTCTATCAAATTATGTGTTTATATATATATAAGTTAGCCAAATATTCTCCTTGTTAACAAACCTTGAACACCGAGCCATGTGAACTAATGTAACATGATTTTTACTCACTAAGTCATAAACTCACTCTATTTTTCTCAAATTTTTCTACAGGAGATTAAGAGTGATTTGTCTGAGTTGAAATATGAATTTTGATCGGGGATGACATATGAGTAGAAGTTTCTTTGAAGATGTTGTTTGTTATTCATATGCTTGTACATGTATGTTATAGTTAGTTGCTCCGTAGAAATTGATATTTTATTTGTAATACAATTTTGTTTATGTAAGGATGAGAAATATGTACAAATTAATCGATAAATATCAATGATGATCATTAAGAAGAATGCGCATGGAATTGTATTAGAAGATGATGATGTGATTTAGGTTGAGATCTTGGGCAGTGTTGATGTAATATTTGCATTTTGGTTGCTTGATGCCATATTGGATTCTATAGCAGGTAAGGGGTTCTATAGGTTTTTGGTGCCCTTATGGCGACCCATGCCCTAGGACCGTCCATCCCAAAAGTGGGATGTGACAAATTATTTTAATGTAGCTTGAATCAAATTACATTTGATTTAATATAAATAAATTAAGAACTCATAAATACAGTTTATTATTGAATTTGCCTTGCTAAATTGATTTATTTTCAATTAGAATAAAAGAATTACTTTTCCAATTTTTTTTCTATCTTCTTAACCACATTTTAAGCTCTAATTATAATCTAGGCATTAGTCTAACTATAATAACTTAAAAATAAATTCTAATTAAATTAAACATATTCAATATATATTAATTTCACTTTTCATTTGGCTGAATACATGTACAGATCAACCCTAATCACTTTTACTAATCAAACTTTGAAATCTTCAATTTACCTATTAGATCTTTTAATCTGACCCATATCACACTTATTTAACCCATGAAACTAAGGTAATATTTAGTAAACCATAATAAGACATAATATAATGTAATTAAATGCATTTTTAATTTAAATATTATACTAAAAAAATATTTAATTATATTGCATTACGTCTTATTACGGTTTACTAAACATACACTAAATTAATTCATTTTTCCTCTAAAATCCTAGTTATGACCGAATACTTCTCATTAAAATAAAACTAAGAATTCCTTTATTTTCTTAACGTTCAATCTTCAATTTATCCATTCTCCATATCAATTCAAGTTGTTTCTATTATTCATTTGAATTTAGAAATTAAATTCTAATTTTCATAAAACAACAGAAAATACTACCCAACCAACCTTACCAACTTAACATGCAAATTCAAAAATTTTTAGGGCATTTGATCTATTTGGGATATTTGGAAAAGCTAATTTCAAATATAGGTAATTTATAAGGAAATTATCATATTATGGTGATTTGGAAAATATTTCTCAAATAGGGATGGGTTGACGGTTGACTTTGTCATTTTTTTTTTTTTTGTGAAAATGCATTAAAAATATAGACAGCCACTTGCCACCAAAATAAGTGGTGGAAAAGGAGGATTTAAAAAAATAAAAAAGTTTTCCACCAAAATAAGTGACGGAAAAGAAAAAAAAAAGATAAAAAAAAGTTTTATATAAATTGATTTGGCAGAAACTAATTAAAATCCTAATTTGAGGGGAATATTTTCATATTATAAAAATATTTAAAAATTAATAATGAAATAAATGTTAAAGTAAAAAAAAAATGAAATCATAAGAAAATATTTAGTATATTATAAATGATTTGAATATTTAATATTTAATTAAGAAATAGTGTAACTGAAATTTTTAACTAAAAAGAAAATAATTTAATAGAAAATTAAATGAAAAATTAAGAATATAATAAATTAAAAAATATAACAGGAGGAGAAGTTAAAGTAAAGAAGAAAAAAATAAATTCAGAATTATTTAATAAAATAATGATAATACGATATGAAAATAGTTATAAATATTAATAAAACGGTTAACCAAATACTAACACAGTTGATTAAGATAAATAAATATATAAATTGTACAAATATATTAATTATACAAATCCTAACTATGAATTGTCATAGTGGATATTTCTAGGGACAACTGTCCATAAATAGAGATTATGTCTTCGTCCTCTCCAAACAGTGTCCATATCTATATCTTGAAGACCTGGACTATGAAGAGGAACATCGGGAGGATCATCATCAGCAGCATCATTTGTTGCAACAATAAGCTAGTGTGGTGTGGCAAAATCTGCAGTAGGTGTTTGTGATGATGAAAACTGGAAGCCAAAACCAGTAAAAGGTGGGCAAAACATCCCAAAAGTCATAGCATCCAAATGGGAAGGATGGTGTTGCGAATGAGAAGGCTGTATAAAAGGTCCTTGGTGGTACATGGACCGCTGCGATGATAGAAACATATAAGACCATGTAAAGTAGGGAGGAATAAATAGTGACACTGAAGGGGTTGATGGATAAGCAGGAATCCCAAATGGTATAAATGGTGCTGATTCTGAAAATGAAGGTGTAGGTGGAAATGCACATACAATTGAAGAGGATGAACAAGCATCTGTAGCATAATGTGATCTAATGAGGTGGTAAGATAATGATGTGTATACTTAAACACCCTACTATTGTGGTGGTGTGTGAACACCGAGGTTTCTCCTAGACCTTCGACGTCCAACTTGATCATCCCTAAAGGGTGGAATATTTGGGTATGGATCATGCACTTGTGAAGCTGGAGGAGGAGAAGGTGGCATTGGATGGCTATGTCGATCCTCGTGCAAAGCTCGTTGGCTATTGGATGCAACCCGATGAGCTATTCAAGGGTCAATGCAGTGCCAATAATTTCCACTGAGTCAACCTATTATAAAATATAAAACCAAAAGTTAAAAAAATTTTGATATTTGATTAGAAGATAAATAATAAATGATGATGATTAATAAATAGGAAATAAGATACCAACAGCAAATCCAATTGAAGCTCCCTATACCCCAATCCACCTACGTGTGATTCTACAATACCATTCCATGTCTGATGAGTGGTATGCATGGTAGGAGCAGCAGATGTACCATGATGGACATAATTAGTCCTCTGATCCCATATCGTAACCCAACTACAATGGTAATCAAGCCAGTTAGTGATAGGACATCGCAAATCAATATTATGCAAATGCTCAATCAATGGTGGCTAACGTGGAATAGGCTGATGGTAACCAAATTGCCAAAGTACTCGTCAGATGGATACCACTCCATAATATAAATGGAGATCAAAGGAACAACAGTAGTCCAAATATCACAGCCAGTTAAGCAATAATTTGGAAGTACTATAATAATAGCATCGCTATATGGCTCCTAAATAATCTACATAAAAATAAAATTTGTTAACTTGATATACGACAAATTGAATCAATGGAAAGAAATGAGTAAAAAAATAAAAAAAAATTACTTTACCAAATATGTATACATCAAGTAGACATTAACAAAATGAATATAAAAGACTTAATATGCATATTGGGTATTTTTATCTTACTGTATCCTGATGAGATATATCAAATCTGAATCGAATATCAGTCAGCATATAAGATGGTATCATAGTGATAGAGCAACCTTAGCCCCACCTAATGAAAACAACAAATGAAGAATTAATAAATTATCAAGATGAAAAAATTTATAGAAAATGAAGTTGTGAAAAGAAAGATAAAAATATTTAAGCGATAATTATAATACCTCGTTGCGAGTAGACAATCAAGACGTATAGAAGCATCAACCACCCTAGGTGTAAGAAAAGGAAATCAATCTCATGCCCAAACTTGCAAAAGAAACCAAGGATCTAAGATCTGTGAGACAAGAGGGTATCTAGAGGCAGTGCATAACTCTCTATAAAGAAAAGCTAAATATACGGAACCCCAACTATACATCGATATGGTACCAAAATCCATGAGAAATGGTAAAACTACAAGTTGGCCTACTGGTATCCTTAGTCACAAAAATGTATCTTGCCAACATAAGCAAGATGTAGGCACGCATAACGCGTTCAATAGTAACGTTGTCAGCATCAGTTGCAGGTTGGGGAAACTCCTATACTAGCTATGATAGCCTAACCAGTTAACCTTTTAACGCAGTAGGTGGAGGAGCTGTACCAAGATTCTCCAAACATAAAGCTTGCCAATCATGTCTAGTCGTACCAATCAAGGCATAACCATGAATAAAAAGTCCAGTCTATATGCCAACATCTTGCAAGATTATAGTGCACTCTCCATTTGGAAAATGAAAAGTATGTGTCTCTGGCCTCCATCTCTCAACCAGAGCTGTGTTTAAATGGTGAACTAAACTGAAGTATGGGATCTAAGAAAGACCATAAAAATCATATTGTCATAATAAAACAACTACTCTTGGATGTAGCTCGTTAACTGGAATAGGTTGTGTAGATCCATTATTTCTCCAGCATTCTAATATAGTCGTCTCTGCCTAAAAAATTAAATTTACTTTATATTAAAAGCGTATCCAATTTATAAAATTTTAGTGTACTGAAAATTTATAAAATTCATGCATTTGAAAAAAAAATTTCAAGTTTAGTCTAATTTAAAATGTATTTCCCAACTAATCTAGGTATATGGCACACTTACCTAGATTCAATTATGGAGGTAATCTTTTGCTTTATCGGTGAATTAGATCGATTTTTTTTGTAAATTATTATTATAATTTCATTTTGATTGATTAAATTATTTACAAACACTTTAATGAAATTAAATAACTAATCATTTTTTAGGAAAAAAAAATTTACCTTCTCTAAATTTTGCCAAACTACCTCGTATCGGTGATTTTTCTGCAAGTAGAAGACATCTAGATCAATCGGTCCCTGCTGAATGTAATCTTTTTGGGTAGACATTTTGAGATCGCTGTATTGTAAAAACAAAACAAATTTTACTATATATTTTTATAATTGTTCATTTCAATATTATTTTTGTGTTGCATTATTAGTAAGCAAAAAATTGGTTAGCAAATTATTATAAATATGCATTAATTATATCAAAACGTTACTCAAAATATTATGAAATACTAAAAAAAAATTTCTTACTTTTAATGTAAAATTAAAAAATAATTTACAATAAAAAAAGAGTTTATAATGACTAAATATATACAAATTAACCGATTAATTTTTCAAAAATTTACTATAAGCTAATTAAATTTTACATTGAATAAAAGTATATGTAAATTATAGTTTACTACATAAATGGTAACTTATGTAAAAATAAGGTAAAAATTATAACTAGTTAACAATGTAAATATAATAATTTTGAACCAAATTAAATTTATAGATTTACTACCTATTAATTAGGCAATATTTTAACTTTTAATTTACTAAAAAAGTTAATAATTATATTTTTTTTTGTTAATTATTCATATGAAATATAATAAAAATATTGGAGTAATTCATATAATAAATTATTAAAATGAGAAAAAATAATGTAAAAAATAATGTTGTGAAGAGATATTTATGATTAGCAAGAAATTAAAGAAAAAACGTGAAAAAAAATATACGTACCAGTGTGAACTTTGTAGTGAGAAAGACAATCGTGTGATTTTTTCCAAGCCTGCCTGCTCCACCTACTGCCTGCTGCCTGCTCTACCTGCTGCCTACTTTTTAATTTACTTCCCATGGAATGACTAAACACTTGAGAAAACTGAAGAGAATATATTCTCCTCAGTTCCGAAAATGTTATGAGAACTCACAATTCCGCCATAAATTTTGGTAGAATGTGGCTACATGTACGAGGTAGCCACATTCAACCAAAATTTATGGTTGAATATTTATATTATTTTTTTTTTATTTATATAAGATTTATTTAAATTTTAATATACATTATGAAATAATTCACTTAATAAATAATTAATTAAATATATATAACTCTTATAAAAATTGAATAAATATTTTTATATTTTTTTAAAATTTTATATAAGGTTTATTACAAATTATGTTACACTTTATATATATATATATATATATATATATATATATATATATTTAGAAAAAAAATACTATTAAAACAGCTAGCCATTATTAATAGGTGCACATATTATTCATCTGTAATACCCAAGTATTTCATAACTCATTCTAGTTACTACTGATGCTAAAAGACTAGATCTTTGAATGTTAGCATGGTATAGAAATGAAAGGGAATCGATTAGGAACCTTGTGATACTATTTAAATTGTTTGCCTAGTACATGATCTTATTATGACTAACTATGCTATAATGAATCAAATAGAGTTCATATGACAACTAATGATATATGCAAAGAAGTTAGAGAACATAAAATTGAAAGTTATAGTGAAAGGAATTTAAAAGGAAAATTTCTAAGTATATTAATGGGCTTATGGGCTTGTTAATGGCCTTGAAATAACAAAGGCCCAAGCCCAATATAAGTAGGCCAGCCAATTGGGCCTAAGAGCTAGTGAACATCAAAACTTGTAAGTTATAAATATTTGGCCTAAGACAATAAGAATATGTTGTAGAGAAGGAGTTACAAAATTTGACCAATTAACCATTAAAAATTGACCAAGTCAAAATCCTAAACCAAGTTGAACTCTCATCTTCTCTATACATGAGTCTAGATTCATTTTGAGCACTCCAACACCATATGATGAATATCACCATTGTAGAGAGAATCCTAGCCATCCAACTTGATCCAATCTTAGCCATACATTAAGATTAAATCTTAACTATTGGATTTAACTTGACTTGATTAAATCCTCACCATCCAACCCAATATATATATAAGAAATTTTATGTCATGAAATAATATTTAGCCTATCTCTATACCAAAGTTTCATAATAAGAAAAGAGATTTTCTCTACACCAATTGGAACAAGAGCTTTAACAAATCAAAACTAACCAAGGTGAGAAATTATGTTCATCTTTTCTTTTCTATGTTCTAAGGTTGATTTTAGTAAATTGGTTGCCTAAAATCTCTTTTATACCATATGAAGAATTTGGCCAACCTAGTGTGAGTATACATAAGATGTAGTCTTAAATGATTTTAGATGAAATATGGAGATTTGGCTAGAGAATTAAAGGATCAACAGAAAGATAGGAAGAGAACCTAAGTAACACTAAATGGAGGATTCAGCCAACATTAATGAATGATTAAGGGAGTGTTTTAAATTCTAATTGAATATATCTATGATTATTTTAGATGAAGAAAAATGATTTAGAAGTGTTAGAATAAATTTTGAGAACATGATTCAATACTTAAGAACCTTAGAGGCATTAATATAGTTAAAAGAGGAACTTGGTGTTCTAATACTAGATTGTGATAATTAAGTGATCATATATGTTATATGTTATGTTAATTTCATATTTCTACAACTAATTTGAAGATTTGATGAGAATTATGAGTTTTTCCCAAATTTGACATAAAATGGACAAGCTAGGGTTTATATGAATAAGAGTGAATTAACTTAAATTAATTGGTGGGAATTGATTGCCTAAATGTTAATTTGATAAATCTATAGTTAATTTGAGGTTTGAAAGTGAAATTGATAGTTTTCCCCAAATTCTAGGGTTTATGGAATAATTTAGGAATTTTAAGATTTAGACTTGGAATTATGAAATTGAATGAGGAATTTAGCTTGGAATAGCTTAGAAATAATAATAAGTATGTGTATAACACTATTGGTACATCTCTATTTTAAGTTGAAGTAATAAAACAAATATAAGGTATAATTAGTAACACCATTAGTTACTAATTATTATGTAATTGAAATGTTATGGGTCTAAAACTTTAAGGCAAGGGCAAGGAAATTGCTCAAGACCGTGAAGGACATTGAACTAATCAAAGAATGAACAAACAATAGGAGCAAAGGAGTTAAGGTGAGTACTTAATAATATGATGTAACTTTTCCTTTTTGCTTGCAACCATTGCTCGAATTACCATTCCTTGACATGTACTTGAAATGACATTTGATATGGTTGCCTATTGATTGTTGAACCCTTAGGAATTCACATCCTCCTTATATGATATTTGACCATGATGAGCCTTTTTCCTTGGTCCCATATTATGCTCAATGATGAGAATGATGAATATGCCAAACTATCTTTTATTGATTTCCTATTATAGACCTTAAATATGTTTTTCATTGATACCTACGAATAAGCAGAAACCCTCTCTGATGTGAGGAATCATATCAAACCTTGTGCACTTGGTATAAGCCCGTGAGTAGGGCGAGAGTACCCAACCTCTATTGGAGGGAACACCTAAATGCAAGGCTCGATCAATCTTGCATAATGTGATGCATATGAGTGAGCAAGGCTTAGGATGCCACTCTTTATCATTCATATGTGGGAAGCTTTCTGCTCCTAAGACATTATTATTTCCACTAAAATACATTCTAAATTTCTATATGACCAATTTTGATTAACATCACTTCATTGCTACCTTGAATCAATCCAAGTGATAACCCCTTATATTGCCTTTATGTTATGTTATATTATTATGTACTCACTAAGCTTGTCTTATCCTGTAGTTGTTTATAATTTTCCAGGTCAAGGTGATTTGTTAGCAAGGTAAACTCTGAGCTACACTTCTTCACTTGGGACTTGCTAAAAGTGTTGTGTTTGTGTTACTTGTGTCATTTTAAGGATAAACAATCTAGAGCTCCATGATCACTAAAGGCTTAGTATTAAAGTGTGTTGTGTTGGAGAGTAATGTAAACAATTGATAAAATTTGTTATGTATATGTACTTATGATAGTAAGTAAGAATGTATGGATAGTATTGGTTAATATTTATGAATGATCTTCTATTCATAGACATGAGATGGCACTAAAGTATAATGGTTATAAATGAACGGTCAAAGTAATAATAGGACAGGATAAATAATGAATGTGGTTTCGATCTTGGGGAAGATGACAAAATGGAATATGTAAAATAATAATAGGATCAATGGTGTTCTATGGGTTTAGGTGACCTTATGTCTCCTTGAACTCTAGGACAATCACAGCCTAGAAATTGGGTCGTGACAGCATAGTGCCATTATAAATTGGTGCACATATTTCTTCATAAGTCTATTTAGTTATACATTTTCTTCCTCTTATATTTTTTTATCAAAAATTTTTATCTTTATCACTTTGTTTTGAATTCATCCTCTTTCTTACAATTTCATTCAACAAAAAGTGTTACTATATGAATTACTTCTAAATTCATAAAAATAAATCTTGTAGATGATATTTATGGCCATGTAGGAGGGGAAAGAAAATGGGTCTTACCATAGTTTAATGATAATTATAGGTATTTTAAAATTTTAGATCCAAATGAGTATTATGCAAGTTTACGTCGAGAATGGTCTTTCAGACTAGAAGAAGCAAAGTCATTGGTAGCAGATCTTCGGTCACTCCAAGCTCTAATTGTCAGACATCATTCACTAATATTAGCTACGCTGAAGATGGCTGATTATGAAATTGCAGTTAGAAGAATAATAAAAGGGAATAATAGAATGTTGCTTTGTAAAGTAAGATATTATATGTTGAAGTTGGCTAATGAACAAACTATAACTGTAGGCAAAACCTTAATTGAATTAGAAATTAAACATGCCATTAAGTACAACAGATACAAGTCTAATTATGAAATGTTTGATGAGGAAATGTAATGAAGATTTGCCACATTTTATGATAAATTTATAAAAATATTACATTATGCATCTTCATATGATATTTCATAATCGGACAAACATTCGCTTGAAATACTAAATGAGTAGAAATAGCACAATTGTTGGTTATCTCTGGCTTGCACAAATTCATTTGCATGATGACAAAAATATTCTCTGCTTATTCTTATCATTAATCGATTATTTTCCTCTCTGATGTGATATAACGCATTGCGGTTCTCATTTGAATTTGACAATGGCATAGCCACAGCACGTGTACAAGGTGCTTATATGTAAATTGTTAAGGCCTAGTCACATAATGCTATTGATTGTGTTATTCGAAACGACCATTCTTCTATCATTATACAGTGCACAATTTCACTATTATGCTACCGTGGATTCAGGGGATATATAAAATCATCATCCAGTGCCCAATAATGTCCACTTGCTCTAAAAATTTCACCAGCACTGTAATTATTTGCCATAGTCCCTATATTGTAAACATTATAAAATCAACAATTAATGGGCAATTGCTAAAATTGAAACATTATTCATTAATATACATGATGGGCATATCAAAATTAACAACATTTTGGTAAAACAAAGAGGAAGAGTCTTTACAAAATCTATTGAATCATTAACAACATAATCTGGAATGGCTTCAGTTTGGTATATAGTTGATGTAGTACTTATGTCATAGCTACCAGTTCCTCTTGATATATCATGATGTTTATGATAAATTCCTAACCGATGATTCATAGCATCAATCTCCCTCCTAAGTTGATTCATCATGTTTTCAATATCATTGTCTGACCCCTTAGGTAATGTAGCTGATATTGATTGAGGAATAGGTACACCATAGTATTCACAATATGCTTCTAATTCACATCTAATTTCCCATAATCTACCCTAAGCTAGTTCAGTGTTTAAAACAACATTGTCTCCAAAATATTTTAAGTTTATAGAACACTCACCAATAAAAATGTGATTAGTATGGTTGGGAAATAACCATGCATTTATTGGATAATTTATAAGAGGTCGTTTCACGTCATACAAAATAACCATTAGGATCAATGTATCTATTGATTGACTTGGAGTATTTTTTTTTTCCTAATTTGAAATACTTTCTTTAGCATGCGTAGAGGTTTTCATTGTTTTTCCATTTATGTTACTCATACATGAATTATTTATTCAGTTAAAAAATTAATATCAACAGAAATTAATTAATAATTTATATTACAACATATAAATATTAACAAAACAAGTACTTAACTAATATCCTTACACATCATGCAATGAAGTTATAATAATTAAAATGTCTTACCAACCATCTAACACACAAAAAAAAAAAAAAAAAAAAGTTAACATAAACTATATTGGGCATAAGGATATATAAGATGAACAACATTATAACCTACTATATAACTAATTGTCTAACTGGAAGTGAATTTTCAAACTTCGTCTGCAACTCAACGGGCATATAGTGGATAATTGCTCCAGTCCATAATCTCCTCCCAACCACTTTCTTCCCACTGCGCAATTCTATACCTTACTTGGTCCAAACTGCACTATATATTCCTTTCTTAACCGTATCCTCAATAAATGATTTTATTATAGATCTATAAGAATGATGACCATTATCCCAATGAGCAGCTAGTTGACATTTCAAATCAATATTTGACAAAAATCTTGACATTGCAACATACAAATCATAATCGCTAACCAAACTCCGAACCCATATTAGTTCTTGCATTGTCTCATGCACATGTACTATGTACTCAATTAAGGTGAAAATCTCAAGTGTTGCATCGGAAGAACGAAATTTAATTCTATCAAGTTTCCCCTTGAAATATTTCATTTGAGTCTGAAGATACATTGAACATGGTATCTAAGGAGTATGAAAGCAGGGAACCATGTTTCTTGACCTATATGTTATGACATTAACAAATTATGAAAAGCATAAATAGTATAAATTTGTGTAAGGCCTCACATGAATACCAGCCCAATCGGCTAGAGGGAACCGAGATGCTTATTCGGGTTTAGACTTACAATGGAACCCTCGGGTTTGGATTGGTTGATTTTAGAAAATGATTTTAGGAGTCACCACCTTAATTTTATTTAGTTGGAAAAACATTAAGGAAAAAACCCAAGTTGACTCCAATTTATTAATTTTTCCTTTAATTTGCCCATAGATAAAATCACTAGCCTCAAATCAGGTTGAGCTCAGGGACTAGATTTTTGGTTTGAAATAATCAAAATTTAGCTCTTAAGTTTAATTTGACTTTAAATAAAATGATTTTATGGATGACATTTATTAATAATAAAATGCATAAATATGGCATAACATGAATGCATGGTGTATGTAAATTGATGAAGCAATTGAAATCAACATTCATAAATTAAAGAGAGTGTTCCCTCTAATCTTTTAGAGATTTAGGGGAACCACATAATCACTTCTTAGATCTAAATAATTACATTAATAACAAAAAGATTGAGATGTCTTCTCTAGCCCTTATGAGATTCTAGGAAGACCACAGGTTCCTTTACAAATATTATAAAAAGTAATTACATTTGAGAAAAATAAAAAAAATAAGCTTAAATTGAAAATTTGAATTTGAAGTTTGGATTTAAATTTCAAACATACCTATGTATCCCATTGAATAAGGATCAAAATGCACATAGTTCATTCCATGATTAAGTGGAGAGGTTTATAGAATGATAAAAATGATTTTTGATTTGGAGACAGAGTTTATAAAAATACCTTGGATTTTAATTGACGAGATGGAAAAAGTATTTTGCTCGACTGAAATTCCATTTTATCGAACTGACGATTAGAAAACAACTAGTGAGTGAATTAATTAATTAAAAAGATTAATTAATTAATTAAAATAGTGGATGAGTAAAAAAGGATGTTTGATTTAAAAGGTAATTAATTAATTAATTAATTTGTGAGTGATTAAAAAAATGATTTTAGTTTGGGTGAGAAAATTGATTAATTAAAATGATTAATTAATTAATTAGAGAATGCATGGAGGGAGAAGAAGAATAAAAGTTGATACATAGCAATCAATATCAACTTCAATATGTTTTAAATGAAGAAATGGAAGAGCTATTTATAGGAAAATAAGGTGAGGGTGATTTGGGAATTGAAAATGTGAAAAGAAGAAAAGAAATACTAAAAAAAGATGAAATGGGGGCATTTTGGGTATTTCAGCCTGGGTAAGTCAGCAAACTATCGTGGATCCACCCTGTGTCGCCTCTGAGTGAGAGCTACATTAAGGCAGCCCAACTGGCCACGTCAGAGTGACAAGGTCGCTGTGTTTAGGTAGTGCGGATCCACTCTGCCATAGACGTGGATCTACACCGACCCTGACATGGCTAACACAACCTAGCATGCTTTTCTATGCATTTTTTTTCCTTTTTTAGGTTTCCGGGTTAGTTTTCAAGAGTAGTAGAGCTCATAAAACTTATTGGTTAGTGTCATTAAGCTCAAAATTAATTTTAGAACATTTGAACAATCAGTTTGAGAGAAAATCCGATCAATTTTGAAAAAATATTGTCTAGTACAGAAGGTCCAGTCATGATAGAAAAGGAGTCAAATTGTGCCAAGAATACTTTGATTAGTTTTAAAGAGTTCAGAATTAATTCTAGAGTTGCTGAAATAAGGGTTCGCAGTTACCCCTTTATCAAAACTGTCTATCAGTTAGATAGTTTTGATGAAAGTAAACCTGAAACTTTGGTAGATCTGAGTTTGGAAAATGATTAAGGTTGTAATGAGATAATTTTGGTGAATTTTGCAACTTGATTTGACTATTTTTGGAAGACTGGTAAATTTTGGGGTTCATAATCTTTTCTATTTTGTTGATGCGAAAACTGCATTTTGGCTAGGAAATAAACAAATAAGGTGTCTTTAGGTAGATAAAAATCTTAGGAGTACATAGGAACTTTCAGATTTTGATTCTGAATTGAAACTGGCTAAAAAATTTATTTTTATGCAACTAGATAATTAAAGGGCACTTTTTACTATGTGTTATATCATCTTCACTTGTCCACTTTTTACTATGTGCTATATCATCTTCACTTGTCCTAAAACTCCATAAACACCACACTCCTTTCATCAATCACCTTACGATTCTCACTCACTCCTCTCTTTTGCTCCCAAATGTGAGCTTTCTCTCTTTGGTTTTTTTTTTTTTCTTAATGATAGTAATAAGCTTTTTTTTTTTTTTAATAATAGTAATAGTATGATAGCAATTATTATATTTACCTATTTATTTCTCATTCTGCTTGTCAGATTCAGCATTCCTCATGGTGATGGCTTCAGGATCTTTCCGTGGCTCTTCCTCTTCTTGCCATGTCCCCTTTTCTTCCTCGAGTGGGTCATACTGATGCTCGTACAAGGTGCCAAAGGAGAACGACAACCCTATGCTTCTCTTGCAAGATCCTAAGAGACACACCTCTTACAGCAGTCATCTGGCAGTTAGTATCTTATGAAGATCATCTTCTTCTTTTTTTTTTTTTTACATGCATACATGTGTACTAGTTTATTGCAAGCTTTGACTATTAAGAACAAGGGCATAAGGAGTAATTTAGAGATGATGATTTGGTCTATCCCTCAAGGAGTAATCACTTCTTAGATCTAAATAAGGAAGTGTTGCCAAAAGTTTGCTGGAGCCTACTGGATTTGTCAACTTCCTAGGGGTGAGGACATCTAGCCACGTCAATATGAATTTGATCAAAGCTTTGGCCGAGAGATGGTGGGATACCACCAATACTTTCCATTTCGCGTGTGGGAAGCTAACTTGCACTTCGCTTGACTTGTATATGATCTCGAGGATCTGATTTGGGACCTGACCTTTAGACATATGCAATGATTATAGGCAAGCTTACTCTCCGGCTGAGACCGAGGCCTTGCTTGGCTTTGATCCTCCTAGAGCTAGTACTAGAGTCAAGCGTTCTATCCTAAATGAGAATTTAAAGTCAATAGGAGCCATATGAGATCTGATTTTCAATGAGGCCCTTACCTGGCTATGTCTATTAGTGATAGCTAGGTGCACCTTTGCACATAACATGAGAGATGAGGTGGATCTGAACATCCTTCGAAGCTTGGCTCGCATGGACTTGTGGGGCAAGTTTGACTAGGGTGGCACTATTCTGAGTGCCATGTATCGAGAGATGATTGACCTGTCTTGCGAGAACATTATATCTATTGGTGAGATTGTCATCTTCTAGGAGGTATATACCACATGTTTTCAGACATGTTCCATCTTTGTAATCAAATCACATTTTTGAAGTTCTAACAATCTTGTACCCCAGATCTTGGCTTATGAGTATATTCCATTCACCACTCCTGAGCTATCCTCGTCGTGGCTACTTGATTTTCTAGTGGGGAGAAGAGGGGCAAAGGTTAACTAGGCTGCTGCTCATAATCATAGTGCCCCAATGCTTCAAGCTTTCTTTGACCAGCTGATTGAGCGACATGTATCTTATCTTTTCTCTTTCTTTTATTTTACTCTGACTTGCTTACTAACTCTTATATCTGTTGGTTGTCATTGGCAGATTGTGAGACCTTTAGGCAAGAGGATGTTGCTTACCCTTTTCGCAGGCTTTGCAAAGGCCCTTTCACGTAGGAGAGTACTATTGCAATCTCCCTATTTTCGCGTGTACTACTTGGGTGAAAGAGTACACTTTCAGTTGTTTGGATCATGGCGGGTCCCTAGTCATCTGCCGGTGGATATGAGGTATGAAATGGGCATCCTGACTAGCCTAGAGGCTTTTATCGACAATGAGGGGCACCTCTTCCAGCATCCTGATTAGCACTACTGAGACTTTTGCACTCACTTTTTAAAGCGAAAGATTACACCACAACGGCATCCTCCTATCGTATCTATTATTACAAAGGGGGTTCCTCAACCGATGATTTCTAAAACTCCCTCTGCTAGTTCTTCTAGTGGTCCCATCCCTGCTTATGATCACGGCAGCCCAAGCCACACTCCTAGGGTTTTGCTTTTGGATGTAGAGTATAGTGTGCTAGAGGAGATTTTCTATTATGACTCTAAGGGTTCTATAAGGTTCTAGCACCTCTCAGAGACTGTCCGTCCAGGTATTCGGCCTATCCCTGAGGACATTAAGGTATGTCCTTCTTACTCTTATGCCCTCAAAAAAGATCCATAGGCAAAGTGTCATTTATGTTTCTTATGCTCAGAAAGGATCTGAAGCCTTTAACACTATCTATTTGTATGCAACTACTCTAGGAGTACACTCAGCGCACTTATCTCATTGCTTAGAGGATGGAAAGTGCCCTTTCTAGAATGCTCACCTATACTGTTCACTTGTCAGAGCCACAAGAAGAGGGTGAAAAGGCTGCTTCCCTGAGGTAACAGAGGGGAGGCCGATGATTGCAGCTTTCTGATGTTGGTGTTGACCTCTTCTTTTATTTCCTTCATGTTTCTTCGAATGACTGTACCTTTACTTTTTTGAGAGGTGGAACTACTTTAGGATGACTGTGTATCTGATGTATGTGTGTATGATCAATGTATGCCTATGTATGCATATTCTCCTATATGACTCTTTTATCATCTTATCTTGTGAATGCATGCTTTACGACTACATGAATGTATGATGATTTTTTTTTGGCTGAATTACGGCTTCTTTACAGCTCTGGGATATTTTGAAATCCTTTATTCTAAGTCTTTCATCCTAAAGAGGGAGAAAAATAGCTTATTTCCTTAGCTTTTGACTCCAAAATTGAGTTGTGAAAATATGCGACGGAGAAGAAAAGATTAGGGGAAAGGCCGTGAAATGGGCATGATTACCTAGGTAAAGCGCAAATCCATGACTATGGCGGTGAAGATCCGCATGTGTATCATGCGGCAGCAGTGTGACATCAAAGCAGCTAGCCACATGAAGTCCACGCGGATCCTCGCCACCACAGTCGTGGATCTGCATCGGCTAGTTAGATGGCGGCTACTTTTTTTCCTGCTGATCTTTGCTTCTCTGCTCTATTTATATATGACAATGGCCTCTTTTTTCATTTCTTCTTTCCTTTTTTCATTTCTTTTCCATTTCTTGTTTTTATTTTTCCTTTCTTTTTTTCTTTTCATTTCCCCTCTTTTAAACTTAAGAGCCAAATTTAGATTATTTAGAACTAAAAATCTAGTCCCCGAACTCAACCTAATTCAAGGCTAGTGATTTTATCCATGGGTAAATTAATTGAAAATTAATGAATTGGAGTCAATTGGGTTTTTCCTTAATTCTCCCATTTAAAAATAAATTAGGGTGGTGACTCCCAAAATCATTTTCAAAATCAACCAAATCCAAACCCAAGGATTCCATCGTGAGTCTAAACTAGAATGAGCATCTTGGTTCCTTCTAGTGGACCGAGCCAGTGCTCGGGCGAGGCCTCACAATTGGTCCTCTTATTTTCCTTTTTATTTTAAAAAAGGTGGTAACCAGTCTCCAATGGAGTCTCCAGCTATAAGGTCTCGCCCAAACACGGGCCCAGTCTGCTAGAGGAAACCGAGATACTCATTCTGGTTTAGACTCATGATGGAACCCCTAAGTTTCTAATTGGTTGATTTTTTAAATGATTTTAGGAGTTGCCACCTTAATTTTATTTTATTAGAAAAACATTAAGGAAAAAACCTAAGTTTACTCTAATTTATTAATTTTTACTTTAGTTTGCCCATAGATAAAATCACTAGCCTCGAACCAAATTGAGCTCGGGGATTAGGTTTTTGATTTTAAATAATCAAAATTTTGCTCTTTAGTTTAATTTGACTTTTAAAAAATTGATTTCATGGATGACATTTATTAATAATAAAATGTATCAATATGACATAATATGAATGCATGGTGTATGTAAATTGATGAAGCAATAGAAAATAAACATTCATAAATTAAGGAGAGTGTTCCTCTAATCCTTTAGAGTTTTAGGGGAACTATATAATCACTCCTTAAATTCTAATAACAAAAAGATTGGGATGCCTTCTCTAGCCTTTATGGGATTTTAGGAAGATCACAGGTTCCTTTACAAATATTATAAAAAGTAATTACATTTGAGAAAAAAAGAAAAAAGCTTAAATTGAAAATTTGGATTTGAAGTTTAGATTTAAATTTCAAAAATGCCTATATATCCCATTAAATAGGGATCAAAACCCACGTAGTTCATTCTACAATTAAGTGGATGGATTTACAAATTGATAAAAATGATTTTTGGTTTAGGGACAGAGTTTATAAAAATACCTTGGATTTTGATAGACGAGATGGAAAAAATATTTTGCCAGACCGAAATTTCGTTTTATCGGACTGGACGATTAGAAAATGATTGGTGAGTGAATTAATTAATTAAAAGGAGTAATTAATTAATTAAAATAGTGGATGAGTAAAAAAGGATTTTTTATTTAAAAGCTAATTAATTAATTAAAAAGATTAATTAATTAATTAATTTGTGAGTGATTAAAAAAAATGATTTTAGTTAATTAAAATGGTTAATTAACTTGGTTTGGGTGAGGAAATTAATTAATTAAAATGATTAATTAATTAATTAGAGAATGAATGGAGGGAGAAGAATAATAAAAGTTGATAGATAGCAATCAATATCAATTTCGGTGTGTTTTAAATAAAGAAATGGAATGGCTATTTATAGGAAAATGAGGTGAGGCGGATTTGGGAAGTAAAAATGTGAAAAGACGAAAAGGATAGGGCTAAAAAAAACTAAAAAAAGATGAAATAAGGGTATTTTGGGCATTTCAGCCAAGGTAAAGCGGCAAATGACATGGCTTCGTGCCAAGGGCGCGAATCCGCGCTGCCTTTGCGTGGAAGCTATGTTAAGGTGGCACAGCTAGCCGCATCAGAGTGACGCGGTCCATGAACGCAGATCCACACCGGCCTTAACGCAGTTGACGCATCCTTGCATGCTTTTCTATGCATTTATTGTCCTTTTTTAAGCTTCTGGGTCAGTTTTCAGAAGTTATAGAGCTTACTAAAATTATTGAACAATGTCATTAGGCTTGAAATTAATTTTAGATCATTTGAACAGTTAATTTGAGAGAAAATCTAGTCAATTTTGAAAAAATATTGTCTAGTACAGAAAGGTCCAATCAAGGTAGGAAAGGCATCAAATTGTGCCAAGAATACTTCGATCAGTTTTGAAGAGTTCAAAATTAATTCTGGAGGTGCTGAAATGAGGGTTCACAATTTGATACACAAATATGACGAATTAAAAACAAATTAAACTTGTTCATTATGTAGAATATGAAATTAATTAAGAAATTTTTTTTTAAGTTTAGTTTTTACAAGTCACATGAAAAAAAAAAAATTGTCTCAATCCTTGTTTCAAGGGCATGTTCACGCATTATATCCAGATTTGCCACATTTGTTGTAAAAGTTTGATCCATCTGATTTGTTCAAATCCATTTCATTTCGAGCATGCGAAGATATCGATCTCCCTTTCTTCCACCTCCACCCTGGATTAGGAACTAATTTTGGAAAATCAAATCTTAGCTAATATTCTTTAGCTGGAAGCGGCACAAAACATGCAGACCAAACTTTCATAACTTCATCTAAAGAATAGTATGTTACAATAAACACTGTGTAATCCCATTTATTCTTCAAGCATCCAGCAATTGCATGAGAACATGGTATTTTGCTTTGTTGAAATTTATGACAAGTGCAACTCCTTTTCTTTAGGTATACTATCTAAGTGTTATTTCCCTTTCTACTATAATTATTATATGCAGTTACAACATAAAAAATACCATTTTGTTCATTATAATTTGTGACATTATGAATGTGTGCCTTTTGCAGGCTATAATTTAGAGTGCCGATGCAATGCTTTGTAAGTGCATATCCTTCATCAATAGCTTCCATGTTAGTTTTCCTATGCTTATTAGAAATATCAACCAACTTCTCCATCAACATTCTAACCAATGTTGTCATAGCCATTACTCAAATGTTTTTCAGCATTACATTGAAAGACTCCGTCATATTCATCGTCATCATACCATGCCTATAGCCATCGTCATGTTGCAACGCCCACTTTTTTTTATCAAGTTCCTTAACCCAAGCATGTGATTCTTTACTTTTCGATTTCAATAATTTCAAATTTGCACTATATTTTCACTTTTAATGTTGATGACCTAGAAAAAAAACTACAACTTAATAACGTATGAACATATTGTTTACTTATCTAAAAAAAACCTCTAACTTCAAGGCTATTAAAGTATAATAGATTGTTTACTTAGCATACATAAATGAGTAAAGGTAATTAAATGATTGATCCTAATCACCAAAGATATCTATAATTTCTCTCTGCTTTGCTTTCCACACTTTCTTGTATGAAGGAGTACAATTAAATTTATCTTTCATTAGATTCAATAGAGCAAATACCATAATATTTGCTTGCTTCTCCACCAATGGCTTAACGAAATTAGCCATCAACTTCGAGTCTAAATTTTTGTTATCATTACTTATTGATGGAGCACTACAAGTGTGAGGGTCATTGTATCTAGTGATCTCCCAGAAATCACTACATTTTTTTAGTGTTGCCCTCAACCTCCATTTGCATCCATTACCATACAACAAACAACTGACATAGTATTTTCCTTAGTTTCCTCACTTTTAAATTCTTGCTTTCTTCTCATGGAATAAACCTTTAGTGCTCCTTTAATAGCATCTCTAGATTCAAATATCATACCTTTACATAACTCCTGAGAATCATTGGTTAGCACATCACCATAATTACTAAGATTCATATTCATTTCTATTTCATCAACATTTGCTATGTAGTATTGGGATAAGTCTCCAATACTTTTCTAGTATGTAACTAATTAAAGCAACAAATTTGAATTCTCACCATCTTCTTCGTCATCCTCATCATCATCGTAAACGTGTTCCTCTTCCTATTCACTATCATGCTCCTTGACCTTATCACATTCAACATCATGCTCCTCTTCATCTGCACCATAATCCATCCAATCTATTATTAGATTAATGCTTTCTTCTCTATCATCCTCTTCCATCATACATTCATTCCTCACACAATTGACCTCATCTTCATCATGTCTCGATTCTTCCTCATTATCAATACATTCAGCCTCATTCATAACCCACTATTGACTACATCTACCATATTCTATATTACTATAATTTGATGATTCACCTCTATATATTGATTGTTGTTTATGATCACCATAACAATATTAAACATATAACTCAATAAATCGCATTCCCGTTTGTTGTCTAATGACTCTATACATGTCATAGATAGAACGATCATCATTGATTTTAACTAACCTATATATTAATCTCATAGGTGTTAGCATTGGATTTCTAAAATATATTTTAGTAACTATTGCTGCTAATCTAATTACATCTTTGATGAATTAAACTAGTATACTGTAGTAAGGTATCTCGCTATCCATATTAATAAATCTTGATCGACCATTTATATAGGTCCACCCATAATAGGTTTGGACTATTTCGCCTTCCCAATAAATCATGAAAGCCAATGCATTTTCCATAACCAATTATTTAGCATCCAAAAATGAACAAAGTAAAATTAACGCAAAAATTCCAGTTATATATTTAATGAAACCCTATTTAAATACAATAACTCACATACAATATCACTATAAATATATTCAATCCCAATTTATATAAATATTTTTATTTTTTTATATAAAGCATAATAATATATACACTCAATGAAAAATAAAAGTAATTTAATTCTCTATAAATAAATAGTAACATCCTAATAATTTATTATTGATGATTGAAGAAGATTTTTATTATATATATATATATATATATATATATATATATATATATATATCTTTTCATATATAATTTTAATTAATAATAAATTATTAAAACATAATTATGCACAACCATAACTATATTGAAAAAATAAATGTTATATTTTGTCCTTATAACTACATTAATTAATAAAATAAATATATTTACCATTTAATTACGTTATTAAATACATATTCTTATTTTATATATGTAATCACTATGAACAACTACCACTTACTTATTTAACAAAAAAAAAATTTGTTTGCTATTTTTAAAATTTTTTCCCAATAACCAATTTTTTAGAAAATTATGTTTTACTAAAATATTTTTAATATATTCAGTCTTTTTCTAGCCTTTAATTTTTTTTACTATCTATATTTTTACAAATAACTTATGTATTTATTTTTCATTAAATGTATAAATAGTTTTCCATCTAATCTTTTAAAATTTTTTATTATTACCTACTTTTTTCCTATAAAAAATATTATTAATATTAATATATATTTTTCATTCTATATAATATTATCTCTTATCTTATAGCTCCATTTTTTAGCTATTTTTTGATATTTTATTTACTATTTTACCTTCACTAGTGTATATTTCTTACAAAAATTATACCAATATTATCTATATTTTTTACCTACACAAATTATTTTTATAAATCCCTACATATTATTTTACTTTGTTTTTCATTTTAATTAAAAATTATTTACCACTCATTAGGTAAATATTATTACTTTTAATATAACAATAACCAATAAATTAACTAACTAAAAAAATATAACATATTTTTAATTAAATTACCTATTGTTAAATAATCTTTTGAATGCTAAAATATTCCACAAGAAAAAAATTTATGTCAATATCATTAATAGTTCTGCCTAATATATTAACAAAATAAAATATTTATATTAATAGAAAAAATTGGTAATATTTTGCAAGCAAAATACAAGAGCACAACAAAAATTTGCAAAATATGTTTACAAAGTTATGCCTAATATATTAATAGAATAAAAAATTAAATATTTTGCAAGTAGTGACGAGATTTTCAATTTAAAAAAAAAATATTTTCCTTACCTTTCTGCAAGAAGAAGACAAGAGCACGACAGAGAAAGAGAGAGTTTATAGAGATTCAGCAGAAATTTGCAAGAGAGAGTTGATGGTGGGTATATAAAGAACCATTTTCGCCACTTTTTTTTTTTCCAAATTAGAAGTTTGTAATACAATATTTATGCTACATTTTTTTGCTATTTTTTGGAGATTTAAATTTTCAGTTTAGGAAATTGGCAAATTTCTGAAGTTGGAATGACTGTATGTTTTCCACTATTATTTTTTGTGACTTATCAATTTGAATCTGCAGTCTAGGAAATTGGCGAATGGAATGACTATACATTTTCTACTATTATTTTCCATGAGTTATCAGCCTGTCCATTAAACTGAAATGAAATTGAAAGGGTGAGTGATAGGTGACACATTCTGCCATTTTTTCTCCATAATTCCATTTTCCACCAGTTTTTTCCTCATCACATGGTTTTTCGCCATTTTTTTTCCAAGGATTTGAATGGGTATGGCTAATCCAACAATTTCCACCATTTTCTTCCATGGATTTGCTATTTTCCGCCATTTTCTTTGTTGGTTTATGTGTTTTCCACCATTTTTTTTTGTGGGAAAAGTTTTTTTTATATTCTATAGTGTTTTCCGCCTTTTTTTTTTTTTTTTTTTTGTGATTTATGTAATGTTTTGACTTTTCCACCAAAAAACACCCTAACCTCGAAATTTCTTTACAAATTACCTATATTTAGAATTAACTTTTTTAAATAGCCTAAATAGGTCAAATACCCAAATTTCTGTACCTATATTACTTTAGCTAAATTAAAAGCTTGTATTTAAATTTATTACCTCAAATCTTTTTTCCTCTTTGGATTTTCTACCTTGGCCGAAACTACCTCTCAAACCTTCTCTCTCTCTTTCATTTCTTTAATTATAGAAAATGAAATGAATATTTATCAGATGGTGTATTGGTTTTATGTTTATATCTTAATTAAGTTTAGCTTTTTTTTTTCTTTTTTTTTTTTTTTTGTTTTCAAATGTTACAGTGTTTTTGAGTGGTGGAATGGGCAGCATCAACCATCAAATATTCATTTTTTTTATTTAAAAAAAAATTCTTATTTGTACTTTTCTCTTCATTATTTAAATAATTCTCTTACCATCGCAATTCCAATTCTCTCTTTCAATTAGAAACTTTCTTTTTTTTTTTCAATTAGTCCTGCTAAAAGTTTTATCTATTAAAATATTTTATATTACTATATTTTATTCCCAATTGATATTAACATCAGACAATTACACTCCTATGAATATTATTTTTTAATTATTTACTTAAAATTATTTTAATTTTAAATGATTTCATTCTATTAGGGTTCCAACTAGCTGGGGTGTTACAACTATGTGAGTTGTAATTTGAATATATTACTTCAGGTGTTTTATAAAAATAAGAAAAGAGTTGTTTTGTGAAATATTGTGATTCACTTAATTGTTATGTAAAACATATAAGTTGAATTCAACCTTAGTAAGGTTAAATTCCATCTTTGTAAAGTTGAATTCCACCTTATTAATATCAAATTCAACCTCATTAAGGTTAAATTCAACCTTAATAAAATTGAATTCAATCTTATTAAGGTCAAATTCTACTTTATTAATGCCAAATTTAACTTTATTAATTTTCACTATTCTTATTGATTTTTATAAATGCAAATAAATATAAGAAATGAAACAAAAAACATAAAAAGAAAAAATTATATATATATATATATATATATATATATATATATATATATATATATATATATATATATATATATATATATATATACATATATATATATATATATATACATATATATATATATATATATATATATATATATACATATATATATATATACATATATATATATATATATATATATATATATATAGACACACACACACACACCAAATTTTACATTGGTATTTTATTTTTTTGCCAAATATTTTCATTGAGTTCTCCTTTTAATAACTTTGAGTTTAACTTTAATGAAATTAAGTTCAACCTTAATAATATCGGATAATAATAACATATAATTTAGAAATCAAATTATTAATCCATTTTGAAATAATATAAATTATTAATTTAGTATTATGCTATTATGCTATAGTGTGTATATTAATATATAATTAAAAGTTTGAATATCTACTTTTTCAATAAATTAATTATTTTAAATATTAAATTTTATTTAATTTAATTTGTTTTTAAAATAATTAATAATTTATTTAATAATGGGCTATATGATATATATTTAATGTTTAAACAAATTATATATTATATAGTAAAATAATAATTTATATTATTCCAAAATTGATTGATAATTTAATTTTTAAATTATATATTATTGTTATTCAATGTTATTAAGGTCCAACTCAACTTTGTTGAAGTTTAACTCAATTTTTTTTAGGTATTCTACCTTCTATAAATTGAATTCGACCTTAATAATGTGGAATTCCACCTTATTAAGGTTGAGTTCAGTCTCACTAAGGTTGAATTCGATCTTAATAAAGTTCAATTAAATATTATTAAGGTCAAATTTTACCTTATTAAGATCGAATTCAACCTTATCAATGTTCATTGTTCTTATTGATTTTTATAATGGAAATAAATATAAGAAGAAACGAAACAAAAAATAAAAAACTAAATATGATATGTATGCATATGAACCAAATTTTTTGTTGGTATTAAATTTTTTTTTTTAGATTTTTTCATTGAGTTCTCCTTTAATAATTTTGAGTTTAACTTTAATGAAATTGAATTTAACCTTAATAACATCGAATAATAATAAATTATAATTTAGAAATCAAATTATTAGTATTTTTTGGAATGATATAAATTATTACTTTATTATTATGCTATATGGTATATAATAATATATAATTATAAATTTGAATATCTACTTTTTCAATAAATTAATTAGTTTTGATATTAAATTTAATTTAATTTATTGTTTGCCCTTGTGCACTAAAAAGGGAGTTGAATTAGTGGAAAATTAAAAATTTAATGGAAAGATATAAGGATAGAAAGATAGACACAATGAATTTATAGTGATTTGGATTATAACCAATCCTACATCCATTGCCTAATCTATAATTGTGTATTTCCACTATCTATGGAGTTTTATCAAGTTCACTCCTAACTTAGTGCTTAGGCTCACATCAAACCTTACAAGAGTTTTCCCAAGACTCACTATTAAATCTAAATAAGAGTTTTGAGAAGGTTAACTCTAAAACCCAACTAAGTATTTTACAAAAGCTCACACTCAAACCTAAATAAGGGTTTTCTAAGGCTCACTCTATAACCTATACAAGTGTTTCAAAGGCTAATACTTACCTAATTGACACAAAATGTGTATTACAAAGCTTTTAGGTTTGAGAAATAAAATTGCAAGCGTTTGGACACTTGATAAATTATTTTCTATTGTCTAAGGCCTTTAGAGGGGGTGTTTATAACTTACATCCTCCAAAGAGCTTTTACAAATGAGTACAAAGGACAAAAACATAATTCCAAAAGCAGCTTGCAAAAAGTTGTTTATCAAAGGTAGAATTGCAGTCGTGAAACCTAAATCATGGTTGCGATATTCAAATCTCCAACGACTAGTGACACGTGGCATTTGATCATTGGATGCTTGACTATCCATTAGAGATGTTCTCTATCATATGCAATCTCGCGGTCGCGAACACTGTCTCGCATCCAAGTTTGAGGTTGCGATTAAGGTCGCAAAACCCACTGTCTCTCAAGGCCAAATTGTTTCAATTGCTTTAAATTAATTCCTAGTCATGATCAACAGGGTTGCCATCGAGACTATTAATTCGCAATCACAATCTATGATTGCGCCTACAAATTAGAAGGCTAAATCATATCTTCATGAATTTCTTAAGTTCTTTTGATTGCAACCTTGCCAAATTTTTTATCCTACAAAGACAGCACTTAAAACACATAGTAGATCACTTTAATTTGTTTGTTAAGATTAAAATAGAAATTGACTAAGTTGTGAACCAACTTAGGTCAACAATCTCCCCCTTTTCTATTTTGACAATCAAATTGAATTTAAATCAAACAATTATTTATCTCCCCCTCAATATGTGATTTTTTTAAGAGATATTTATGTTTTATTTAAACTCATCCTCTTAAAAGTAATTTGTAATTGAATTAGATTTCACAAGATTTCACAAACGTAACATGTAAATTTTTTATTTAAGTTCTTGTCTCCCCTTTTGGCAATATCAAAAAGAATTATGCACAAATAGATATAAGAAAGAACATATAAGCAGAACAACTTATATAAAGAAAAAAAATAAAGCAAGTAGTGCCTTCATTAAGATTAAAAGTATAAATATATGATCATTTGGATTGAGTGCCAAAATATGAATGTATAAAATAAGAACTTAAAGAAACAAAGAAAAGAAAACAACAAATTCAAAGAAAGAAAGAGGGAAATATGAGAAGTTCTACTCCTAGAACTCAATATCGTCTTCACTCTCACTAGACTCCCAATCTTTTAGATGGCATTAGGGGAGTCCTAACTTTCCTTGAATTTCATGAATACCATAATGAAGATGGTCAAGGAGACTTAACTTCCTCATGATGTTAGAAAACATTTCATCAACATTTGAGGATGCAGGAGGACTAGGAACGTATGGAGGGAGTTCTTGTGATGCTTGTTCTTCTTTTTCTGTTGGTTGGCTAGGCTCACCTATAGCCACCTTTGGTCTCTTTCTTACCTTCTCTTGGACACCTCTTTCTCTAAATAGATACTCATATTACCATCATAATGGCTCACCTATAGCCACCTTTAGCTATCATTGTGACTTGGGAGGAGAGAAGAATGGTGCCCTTTATGGATTGTGCTAGATGAAGGAATTGGTCAACTAGAAACTTGGCACTTTGGATGGCTTTTCCTTTGATTAAGCCATAAAGGAAAAAGAGGTCCTTTTGGGAGACCTTCTCATTATCATCCCCTAGCATTTATGAAAAAGGTGACAATGTGATGGAGCAATCAAAAGGGGAGGGTTTTTATGTGTTTGGCAAGGGAGTTTTTGGAATCAAACCTTGTTTTAATGGAGATTTTTGTCCAAAAAAGAGTAGGTTCTAAATCTAAATCATTGAGAGTGTATGCTCCTGTGGTTTGAAAGCCAAAAATTTTGGCAACCCCACTCAATTTCAATCCATAAAGCAGCCTAAAGAACCTAAAATTGATGCCATAGTGTGCAAGAGTGGCACTCAATTTTTGATGAACCACCAAAGTGGCTAAGAACTCTCTTGTGAGTTCCTCAAAGCCATCCTCCTTCACAAACACGAACTTTCCCCATTGCAAGTTATTGAGATAAGCAAGGATGGAATCCTCAATTCCTAAGGCCTTCAAACTCACCAAATTAGGTACTTTGTTTGGAAGGATGATTTTATCTTTCAATTTGGCATAGGTTTATTATCCCTCCAAGGTGACACCTCTCATTAATTTAAGAGGTGAAGGTTAGGCTTGAGAGGTTGGAGTTCTTTACCCTTCCTAGATTGTTTTCTTAAGGCCATTTGAGAGTAAAACAAAATGAATTTGAAGGAAAAGAAGGAGAAAATGAGGAGAATGTAAGGAAGTAGAGAGAAATTGAGAGAGAAGGATTTATAATTGCTTTAGGATTGAAGAAAGATTTTGTAAAATAGTATTTTAAGCAAAAAGGGGTACCTATAGATTCAAAACAGCCAAAAAAGGTCATAAAATGGTTAGTTTTGAGAATTAAGCCATTTTACAAAGGCTAATTTTTTTTATCAGGTGTAGAAATTGTGCCAGCTAATAATGAGTTGCGACTGTGATTTTTGAAAATTTCAAAAATGACATCTAAACACTCATATAGTGTTGGCAAAATACAAAATAAGCAAACGATAAAGAAAATTCAAATATTGTGATAGCAAAGAAGAAATAGCGACTGCGATTTAGGGGACAACCAGAAACTTCAAAGAAAAATCAAGTGAATTCTATGCAATGCATTTGGCAATCATTTGTAAGATCAAAATAGATTGAAATAGTTAACTATACCACATAAGCATACAAATTTCATGCAGATATGAATTGATCACCAATCATTCTCAATTATCAATGCAAAATTCAACAAGCATTCAAGTTAATCCATCAATTGTTTCAATCATATTGGAATTTAATTAAAGGAACATTTTCAATTGGGGATCAAACATTCTTACCAACATTGCCAATGCCAATTGCCTTACCCTTAGCATTATTTGCAAGTATGGTTCCCTATCAAAACTTTCCTTGGACTTTCATTTCCAATTATGTTGTTTTGAGCATCCACTATCTTCATATCATTGACTCTTCATTCTTAGTGGATTTGACACACCTATAAGAAAAACAATTCATCTTTGCCTTGATACCCAAACATATTTGAGTCCCTAGGAATAAGCAATGGAAGGATCCTCAAGCTTTAATTGAGCCTTCCTTATATAACAAAACACATTAATATGATCATTTTTCATACATTGAAGGCACTTAAGCTTTGACTTTAGCCATTTTGTTATGAAATTTTGGTCTTTTCATGACATTATTATAAGAATGCATAAAAGAGCAAGTGTTATGTTGTGATTGTGGGTGCTTTTGAATATGCCTCTTTTGATATATGAATGCATGGTTAACTCTTTGAGGCTTAGCTCTTGAGTCTTGTGCACCTTTTTTAATCATTTTAGGATTAGGAGGTTTATTGTGTGCTCTAACCTCATTGAGGACTACCTCAATACTGGATGTTTGAGGAGTAAAGGCTTTGACAAATGATGGAGGAGAGGATATAGAACTTGATGGACTATCAAATCCAAGATCATGCCTCACTAAGGGTGGTCTTTAAGATACAATTAGTGTGTCCAAAGCTTCCTTCCCTTCATAAGGTTTTTGTGGAAATTTTTTCCAATGAGTCTTTAAGACTAACATTTAGATGTTTTCAAACTTAAAATAATTTTTTTTCAATTCTTTGAAATTCCTTTTAAGTTGTGAACATTTTTCTTTATAAAATTTCATTTTAGAAAGATATTTTTGGCATTTCAAAGCTATAGCTTTCATAAGTTCATCGTCATCATTCACATCATGCAAATTAGCACAATCATCATCACAAGACTGAGATGTGAAGCAAACTAATTATCATTAGAATGGGAAGTGGAACATACCTCATTTGTAGGTTTCTCCAAAGCCATAAAGCAAAGGTTGGCTAGATCATCATTCTTCTCTTTAATTGAAGAGCTATCATCCCAAGTATTCTTTAGTCCTTTTTTCTTCTCCTTGTCCCATTTCTTCTTTTTCTTGTTCTTGGGACAATCGGATGTTAAATGGCCTTGCTTTCTACATCCAAAGCAAGTTATTTCATTCTTCTTTTTCTTCTTACATTTGATGATCTTTTTCGTTCTTCTACTGATTCTTGTTAACTCCTTATCTTTATCATCATTTGAGGAGTCACTCAAATGGCTCTAACTATCTATTGGATCTTTTGAGGACTTGAGATCTAGTGCCTTCATTTTCTTCTTTTCTTATTATTTTTCTTTCTCTATCACAAGAGACATCTCTTTGATGAGAAGTTTACTCATGAGAACATCAGTAGGAACCTTTGTAAGATCCTCATTGGCTTTTTCAATACTGGCCACCCTAACTACATAATCTTTTTTTGGAAGCATTTTTAGAATCTTGTGATTGACATCAACCAAGTTGCATACTTTGCCCAATTTTTTCATGTTTGTGACAATGATTAGAGCCTATTTGTCATGTTGGTGATGTTTTCATTGAGCTTCATCTTGAAAAGCTCATACTCGCTTATGAGCAATTGAATCTTCTTGGCTTTAACTTACTTTGTTCCTTTGTGGTAGTTCTCTAGAGCTTTCCAAATGCTAAAAGCACTTGAACAATGTTGAACTCTATCACATTCTTCTCTTGAAAGAGAACTAAGGAGAATTGCCATGACTTTTTTGTTTTTGCCATTAGCTTTTCTATGAGCATCAACTCATTCCTCTCTAGGAATTAGTTCTTCATCACCATCAACTATTTTTTATAAAGGCTTTCATTTTTTAATTATAGAATCCTATACATTTATGAGATCACGATTAAGATACGCCTCCATTGTATACTTCCAATACGCATAATCGGTGCCGTCATAGTGTAGTTTAAGGTGATTCATCCCTTCATTGGCCATTTTTTATCTTTTCTCTACAATTAAGCTTATAGAATAAGACCAATGCTCTGATACCACTTATTTGCCCTTGTGCATCAAAAACGATGTTAAATTGGTGGGAAATTAAAATTTTAATAGAAAGAGATAGGGATAGAAAGATAGACACAAGCAATTTATAGTGGTTTAGACTATAACCAATCCTACATCCATTCCCTAATCCACAATTAGGTATTTCTACTATCTATAGAGTTTTCTAAGTTCACTTCCAACTTATTGTTTAGGCTCACACCAGACATTACAAGAGTTTCCCCAAGGCTCACTCTTAAATCTAAATAAGAGTTTTAAGAAGGCTAATTCTAAAACCTAACCAAGTGTTTTACAAAGGCTTATATTAAAAGTTAAACAAGAGTTTTAAGGCTCACTCTACAACCTATACAAGTGTTTCAATAGCTAGCACTCAACCAACTAATAAAGAATGTGTATTACAAAGCTTTTAGGTTTAAGAAATAAAATTGTAAGAGTTTGGATACTTGATAAACTATTCTGTAATGTCTAAGGCCTTTGGAGGGGGTATTTATATCTTACCTCATCCAAAGAGCCATTACAAATGAGTACAAAGGACAAAAACACAATTCTAAGGCAGCTTACAAAAAGTTATCTGTCAAAGGCAAAATCACAGTCTCGATATTTAGATCTCCAATAGCTAGTGACACATGGCGTCTAATTATTGGATGCTTGACTATTCATTAGAGTTGTTCTCTATCAATGCAAATCTCACTGTTGCGACATCTAGATTGCGGTCGAGAACACTGTTTTGTGTCCAATTTCGCAGTTGCCTAACTGCCTTAAATTAATTCTCAGTCGCGATTTATGGTTGTGCCCACGAATTAGAGGGCTAAAGCATATCTTCATGAATTTCTTAAGTTCTTTTTATTGGAACCTTTCCAAAGTTTTTATCCTACAAAGATAGCTCTTAAAATACATATTAGATCACTTTAATTTGATTGTCAAAATTAAAATAGAGATTGACTAAATTGTGAACCAACTTAGCTCAACATTTATTATTTAAAATAATTAACTATTTGTTTAATAATGGGCTATATGATATATATTTAATGTTTAAACAAATTATATATCATATAGTAAAGTAATAATTTATATTAGTCCAAAATTGATTAATAATTTGATTTTTAAATTATATATTATTATTATTATTATTATTATTATTATTATTATTATTATTATTATTATTATTATTATTATTCAATGTTATTAAGATTCAACTCATATTTATTAAAGTTAAACTCAACCTTTTCAAATATTCTACCTTACATATATTGTATTCAACCCTATTAAGATTGAATTCTACCTTATGAAGGTCGAATTCAACCTCACTATGATTGAATTCGATCTTAATTAAGTTGAATTTAAGGATGAATTCTATTATATTTAGGTCGAATTCAATCTCACTATGATTGATTTTGACCATAATAAAGTTGAATTTAACGTTAAATTCTACCTTATTGAGGTCAAATTCAATAATAGTAAGGTCGAATTCAATCTTATTAAGGTTGAATTCCACCAAATAATGTTGAATTCAACCTTAT
>CANTUT010000226.1:2500-50000 GCA_947687605.1 Reutealis trisperma | reverse complement strand
TGCCAACTAACGAATATTAGTTGTTAAATTTTAATATTTACTGACGAATTACCGACTAAATACAGAAATTGCTTTAATTTTTCAATTACCAACTCTTTACCGACTAATTACTGACTATAATTTACCAACCGAAATACTCAGTCGCTAAATAAAGCGCCAAAACCTGGCGCTATATATTACCGACTGAATATCAACTATACTGCTATCGCTAATCTAACAATTAATTTGTATGAATAATAATTCCATGCTTAAGTATTACCGACTGAATATTTAGTCGGTAATATTTATTTACCAACTGAACAATGTGTCAGTAAATAAATTTAAAAAACTAAAGAAAAAATAGCAAAGTTGATTCAATTTACCGACTAAAAATGTAGTTGGTAAATACCGACTACAATTTTTTTGGTCAGTAATATTTATTTACCGAGCCGAACAATGTGTCGGTAAATAAATTTAAAAAACTATAGAAAAAAATAGTTAACTTGATTCATTTTACCGACTAAAAATGTAGTCGGTAAATACCGACTATAATTTTTTTGGTCGATAATAGTTCTTTACCGACCGAATATTGTGTCGGTAAATAAATTTAAAAAACTAAAGAAAAATAGCAAAGTTGATTCATTTTATACCGACTAAAAACATGTAGTCGGTAAATACCGACTACAATTTTGTAGTCGCTAATATTAATTTACCGACCGAAATAGCGTGTCGGTAAATAAATTTAAAAAACTAAAGTTGATTAATTTTACCGACTAAAACATGTAGTCGGTAAGTACCGACTATAGCTTTTAGTCGGTAAATACCAACTAAATTATTTTTGGTCGGTAAGCAAATTAAAAACATATGTGTTATATCGATTCAGTTTCCGACTAAAATTCAGTAAACAACCAACTAAATTGTATAGTTGGTAAATACCGACAAATATATTTTCGGTCGGTAAGCAAAACAGATATATATGCATTATGTTGAGTGATTTTACCGACTAAAATGTGTAGTCAGTAAATACCGACTAATTGCCTTCAGTCGGTAAGCAAATAAAGGTATATGGATCTGCTCTATTTTTTACCGACTAAATATTCAGTCGGTAAATACCGACAAAAATATTCAGTCGGTAATTATATAATCCATTCCCGCCTAAACAAAAGTGGAGGGAAATTTTTCCCTCCATATTTTTAGCAATACATATTTACATATATTCTTTATGAATATGACAACATAATAACCAAATATTTAATATATAATAATGTACAATATATTAAGATAATTGTGTTGGAATGAAATATTTAATATAATATATTAATGTATAAATAAATATTTAAAATAGTGATAATAATTAACAATTAAAAATTTAAT
Organism: Reutealis trisperma; assembly: GCA_947687605.1. Lineage (NCBI taxonomy): Eukaryota > Viridiplantae > Streptophyta > Magnoliopsida > Malpighiales > Euphorbiaceae > Reutealis > Reutealis trisperma. The sequence goes on along the minus strand of CANTUT010000226.1, from coordinate 48,647 downwards.
GAAATATTTAAAATAATTTATAAAATAATTCAAGATAATAATTTAAAATATTAACTAAAATAAAATTAATAATTTTAAAATATATGAAAAGTGTAACTAATAATCATTTTAATCACTTTATCATAGGTATTGGCAAGTATGATATATAAGTAGGAAAAAAGATGTCTAATTAAACAGTTGATGTACAATATATTATAGACAATATTTTAGAAAGTTAATAGTAATAATTAGATAATAGAGAGACCTTACAATATAGCTAATTATTGCAGCGTATTCATAATTAAATAACTAAAATAGCAATTTATTAATTATTTCATTTTTCTAAAAATTTATAATTGAAAATTAAAAATCCAAAAAATATTAAGAAAGTAACGTAGCAGAGCGATCGATTTTTAAAGAAAGCTTAATTATAACATGTTAATTCACACACGAATACCGAAAGTAATTAATTTATCAAAAACTTATTGATTCTAGGAATTCGATGAATTAGGCCTATAAAATAAAATAATTTTTTTTTAATAATATATTTTTAGACGGGGGAAAAATATTTAGAAGTTTTTAGACCCTTCTCGAATATTTGATCTCTGAAAAGTATTTATGGACTTCACTGCTCACATCATTTTGCTTCTTGTTCTTCTTGTATATATATTTTTTATTATTATATATAAAGGGGTTGTGTTCTGTGTCATATAATCTTGTATTAGCCAAAAATATTTTTAACTTAATATTTTTTTTTTTCAGGATTGAGTATTATTACAAGTGAGTTTTCACGCACCGAATTAAATTCACTTTTTTAATTAGATCAAATAAAACTAATATTCAACCTAAAATTAGTTATTATTATATTTTTTATAATAATAATTTATTTATATTTTTATTGTCATAATAATATTAATAATTCATTTGAAACTTATGGAATAATAATTTTTTTAGCATTTCTATACCTCGACCTTATTTAAAGAGATTGATTTCGTAGCTTACAGTATTGTGATATCAAAATACTTAAAGAAGCTGGGGAGCATTATTCTCTTTCAAAAAGTTTTGGTATTGTTATTTTGAACTTTTTGTGCCTAGATCTCATTTAAATAGATTGGTTAATAAACGATCTCGGCCTTTTCTAATATTATTATAGTATTAATTAATAATTTAAAATAACAATAATTAAATAATATTTTAATTATAAAACACATAATTACAATATAAATATAATACAGATTGATGAATTTAATAACATAAAAAAAATATAAATTATTATATTAAAAAATTTAAATATTTTGAACAAGATACTAAATAATTAATAAGATAATAACTAACATAATATGTAATAGATATATTATAAATAACTAAAAAAATGTACAAAAATAATTCAAATACATTTAATAATTAAAATATAATTAATAAAATACCGACCATTTAAATGGTCGGTAAACACTAAAAACATATTTCCCCTCCGCATTTGTTCTTCTCTCTCCCCTCGTGTTTTTTTCTGCTCCCTTGGCTTGTTCTCTTCCGTCTTCTGCTCCCATTTCACCATCTGCTTCTATTTTTTTTTTTAACCTATCTATATCACCATTTCATCATTTCACCATCTGCTTCTGCTTCTGTTTTTTAACCTATCGCCGGATTTTCTCCCATCACCGGTGAAATCTGTTTGAGATTTTTTTTTTTTAAGATTTTCTGCTTTGTTGCCGTCGGCGTTAGGCGTTGGGTACTCGATTTCCTGCAAGTTTAATTCGTGTTTGCCTCAAGGTAATTGTTTATTTTCACTTTGTTTTCTTAATTTCGATTTCCTGCATGTTTAATGACTATTTTTTTTTTCAAATGATGTTAATAGGAATGACTAATTTTTAATTCTCTTAATGGGTACAGGAGGATTTTAATGAATAGAATTTCTAGAAATTGCTCATTGAAGATGTCAATTTGATTTTTTTACTCAACCATCACTGAATTGGGAGACTGGTGGGACGTTCTTCTGTTATTCTGGGAACTATTCAGGCACTTCATCATATTCTTTACAATTCTATCAATGCTATCATATACATAAATCTAACTTAGAAACTTAGAGAAATTTTGATAGTTATGCCTTTATTTGATAGGTGTGGGCTGTATCCACTTTTCTATGTTAATTTTGATAATTATGCCTTTGTTTGATTGCAAAGCTCGAATGTTGGATTTCTTGATTTGTCTTGATTTGTCTTCTTCCTTCTCTAATTCCTATTGCATTTCTTCTCTAATTCCATTTCTTTACTTTCATTACCAAGACTGCTGTTCACTGCAAAACGATTTCTATAATAGAAGCTTTTTTTTGAAATTTCTCTAACATTTGCAAAAAAGCTTCTTGCTTTAAATTTGTTGAAGTTTAGCTTATAAACTATCTTGGCAATTGTTGTTTTTCCAATGCCACTGATCCCATAGATGAGAATATTCTGGCCCATACTCCCTTTAAAAATAACTTGCAATTGATATACAAAACAAACTTACTGATGAAATGGATAGGTTAGTTGATTTATATATATACAGATACAGAGAGACTGTGGTCAGTGAGTCCTATGTTGCATACAATTCTCTTGTTTATAGAAAGTCAGTAACAATTCAGAGTCCTATGCTATTTGCAATCCTTCTGTTTATACAAGTATATCTACTAACCGGTTTAGCAGGGATTGCACATGATATTATTTGATTTGATATGGTTATAAACATCTAAATTCTATCACTAATTTCATTTTTTGGAGAAATTAAATTTAGAAATTCTTATATGATAAATTAATATACATCGAACCTGTTTTTATCACATATATGTTTCACCGTAATGAATTAAAATATATTCCAACATTAGAAACGGCCAATCTTTTGCCCATCTGGGGATATTTGGTTTGGATGTGATTAATGTTAGGCCAAACTTGGTTCTATAAGCTGGCAGTGGCTCATTTTTCTCGGACAATTCTGAATTGTCAACTTCTGAAGAAAGAGATCGTGAGACTATGTTGGTCATGGTCCTTTAAAGAATTTCTTTCCTTCATATTCCTGTAAAGATTCATGAATTTTGACCGTTAAGGTACTAAAAGAAATAGGATCCTTAAGATTGTTTATCATGTACAAATCATTGTAGATACAAATACGCTTGTAACTTCCAATTATAAATTTCTAATAAAAGTCTTTTCCATTTTTAGATTTCCTTCTATAAAAAAAATGAGAATAAACATCCAAATTCACAATCAAAAAGAAAAGAAAGATAATAATTTTAAAAAAATTTCCTCCCTAAAAAGAATATCCTCCTAAATTTTGATTTGGCAAGGCCATGCATTTCTACCCCATTTTCGACTAATCAGTGAAACATTTTGCAGCAATAATTAGAATGATTATTTTGGTTCTTTTTGAGCCAAAAAGGGTAAACAATTTAATTCTCTTTTCCCAATCTAACTATCTCTATAAACTATATATAAACTCCTAGTGGCTACATGATCAAATCTACATCTAAAACAATGTTTCCTAGCTAGTGTTCTAAGAACCAGCAGAGGCAGCAACTGCAATCTTGTCAAATGTTAGTCCTCCAAATTCATACTGTTTAATTAGCTGCACCTTCCCACTTAGCTTGCAGAGTGACCTTAAAGCTCTAATTTATTCTCCAATCTTGTCAAATGTCAACACACTTAGCGCTACAGACACTGAAATTCCATATTTGCCAGGAAACATTTGGCTAGAAAATAATAAAGCTCAAGACCTAATCCTCCCAATTAGATACCACCTCCCAGTTAGATACCATAGAATTGTTCTTAAATGTTTCTACAACTCATAAGAAAGCTTTTCAACAGCAAAATTACCGTGTTAAAAGACACCATTCGACTAAGAAGGTCAAGAGTGAGAAAAACTTCCTCATTGCTAAAAACCCTTAAAATTTTTAATATATTTTAATTATAAAAATTTCAGAATAATTATATGGTATCGTTTGGTAAATAATACTTCCTAGAAAGTCTGAAAATAACTTGCAATTGATAAGCTAAGAAAAAAAAACTACTCTTGCAACAGTTCTCATGCTTTCAGGCATATGTGTGGTGTAGAATTCCATTATAGAAACAGCGCAAATTGTCCCCTGTTTCAGAGCAGAATTTCGACGTTTCTTCTCAACAATTGCAGCTACTATCATACATAGAATTGACATCAGAATACCAATCTTAATTCTTTGTGACATTGTCATTCTTTTTTCCTTTCCTGTGAGCTTCTTTGTAGACTACACTTTAATTCTAACATTAATTTAGTTGGGCAAGTCTAATTAGAAAATGGGACCAAATCAGTTAGTTAGGCAAGTCTAATTAGAAAAACATATTGGGGTTTTAATTTAAGGTCTATTTCAAATTCAATAATTATAAAAACATATTGGGGTTTTATTTCATGTTTTAATAATAACTTAAAAAAATTAGTATGTAACTTTTAATTTGAAAATATGTAACTATTAATTTAGAGAATTTTTGCTTCACCATGTTTAGACAACTATTAATTTTTGTTGTTGCCTAACTAAGGAATTTAGGGAATTTAGGTGCATCCCTAGATATTTATTTAATTTTTTTCTTTTTTAACTTTGGTGCACCCTAGGTAAACACAAGAACAAAAAATGAGAGTTGATCGTCAATGGATGTACAATAGGCTTAATGTTGATGGCACCATTAATAATGAGTTTGTTGATGGTGTTGAAACCTTTGTCACTTTTGCTTGTAATCATTGGAGTATGCGAGATGTGACTAAGATAAGGTGTCCTTGTAAGAAGTGTCACAATAGAAAGTACCAAATGCTTGAAGACATGAGATTGCACCTTTTCAAAAAAGGATTCGTTCCAGATTACTATGAATGGAATCGCCATGGAGAACCGTATATGAGTGCAGAATCTAAGCATGCTAAACGCTTTGCATCTGCAGATGTGGATACACAAGCACCAAATACATACTGACAAATGATTCTTGATGCAGCTGGGCTTGATTTTTATACAAAATACATGGATTAAGAACCTAATCCAGCTACATAAAAATTCTTCGATATGCTTAATGCAGTCGATGAATAATTGTGGGATGGGTGTAATAAGCATTCCCAAATGTCGGTTGTGGCATAATTGTTGCATATGAAGTCAGAGCATCATTTTTCAGAGAGATGTTATGATGATTTGACACAATTTTTACAAGAGGTTTTACCTGAGAATAATAAAATGGTGGATAATTTTTACAAGACCAAGAAATTAGTTCAAGGCCTTGGTCTTCCGGTTGAAAAGATAGACTATTGCAAGAATAGATGTATGATGTACTGGGGTGCTGATGATAACTTGACCAGATGTAAGTTTTGTAATAAGTGTCGATTTAAGAAGAAAAAGGGACCAAGGGAACGTGGTAAAAATATAGCAAACAAGGTTATGTATTTTTTTCCTCTAACTCCTAGGTTGCAACGACTTTATGCTTCACAAACAACATCGTCATATATGCGATGGCATGATGAGCATTTGCATGAAGAAGGGAGAATGTGTCATCCATCTGATTATGAGGCATGGAAGTATTTTAGTCACACACATCCTTCATTTGCCTCTGAGAGCCGCAATGTGAGGTTGGGCTTGTGTACTGATGGTTTTCAACCGTTTGGTCAATCTGGACAACAATATTCTTCATGGCCAGTTATAGTTACCCCATACAATTTGCCCCCATGGATGTGTATGAAAGAGACATACATGTTCTTATCTATAATTATTCCTAGGCCTACCAACCCAAAAAACCACATAGATGTTTTCCTTTAACCATTGATTGAAGAGTTGAAACATCTTTGGGATGTAGGTGCACAAACATATGATGTATCAAGGAAACAAAATTTCCAAATGAGAGCGGCTCTTATGTGGACTATTAGTGATTTTCCTGCTAATGCAATGCTTTCAGGTTGGAGCACAGCTGGGAAACTAGCTTATCCTTATTGTATGGAACATTCACAAGCATTTACACTATCCCATGGTCGAAAGACGACTTGGTTTGATAATCACCATAAATTTCTTTCTGAGGATCATCCTTTCAGACGTAACAAAAATTGGTTCTTGAAAAATAAAATGGAGAATTCACAAGCACCACCCATTAAGAATGGTCATCAAATTTTGTAGGAATTAAATGAATTGGGATTGGAGAAAGTGATTGAACTGAATGCTGAAGAGATTAATGGTCCGATTTGTAAGAACTGTGACTGGAAGAAAAGAAGTATATTATGGGATCTGCTATACTGGAGTTCAAATCTCATTAGACATAATCTAGATGTGATGCATATTGAGAAGAATGTATTTGAAAATGTTTTTAATACTGTACTTAATATCGAGGGGAAAACTAAAGATAATGAGAAGGTAAGGGAAGACATGAAGAAGTTGTGCCGAAGGCCTGAGTTAGAAAAAAATGAAGCTACAGGGAAATATCCGAAAGCATGCTACACATTAGATAAACCTAGGAAACAAGTGTTGTTTGAATGGGTTAAAAATCTTAGATTTCCCGATGATTATGCTTCTAATATGGGCCGGTGTGTAGACATGAGAAAATTGAAGATGTTTGGGATGAAGAGTCACGATTGCCATGTGTTTATGCAGAGGTTAATTCCCATAGCATTTCGTGAGCTCTTGCCTGCAAATGTGTGGTCAGCTCTCACCGAGTTAAGTCTTTTTTTCAAAGATTTATCTTCAACCACAATTACAGTGGGGGATATGGAGAGGCTTGAAAGAGATATTCCAATTATTATTTGTAAATTAGAGCATATTTTCCCTCCTAGTTTTTTTGACTCTATGTAACATCTTCCGGTACACTTGCCTTATGAGGCTAAAATTGTTGGTCCGGTTCATTATCGCTGGATGTATCCTTTTGAAAGGTAAAACAATTACACTCAAAATGAATATTTCTTTATTTAAAATTGATTACTTATAGAAGCTTATTCATACATCTTCATATAGAATTCTTCGTCGGTTGAAAAAGAATGTAACTAATAAAGCAAAGGTGGAAGGTTCAATTTGTAATGCATATTTAGTGGAAGAAGCGTCAAATTTTTTTTCATATTATTTTGAGCCCCATGTTTACACAAAACTGCGAAAAGTGCCTCAAAATGATGATGGTGGGGATGTTGAAGAGATAAAAGGGAATCTTTCAATATTTAAACATCCTGGTCGAGCATATGGACGATAAAAAAAAAGGAGATTGTCTGACACTGAATACAAAGCAGCGCGTAATTATATTCTGTTGAATTATGAGGAGGTCGATCCGTATGTCGTGTAAGTGTGTTGACAAGTAAAACAATTTCAATTTTCCTTAAAAAATTTATCTAAAACATTTATTGTCTTGTTTTGAAATAGACTGTACATTGATGAAGTGAAAAAAGCATCACCTTACATCACTGATGCTGAGCTTGATCATATGCTTGATGACCATTTTGCCATCTGGTTTGAGAAATATGTAAGTAATAAAACATATATACATACTAAACTTTTGTTTTCATAATAGGCATGTCATAATGTACTAAACTTTTGTTTTCATAATAGGCACGTGATAACTTCATTGACAATGAGTTCATCAAAGATCTTGCAAAAGGCCCATTACATACTGTGGAATCATTTCCTATGTATTTCATCAATGGTTTTAAATTTCATACAGAATCTCATGGTTCGATTAGGGCCACTTCAAATAGCGGAGTTTGTATTAAGGGCACAAATTACAACGAGTCTGAGAGTGATTACTACGGACGCTTAATAGAGATTCTGCAGTTGGAATATCCAAGGCTCCCAATTAAGCGCACTGTTCTATTCAAGTGTGACTGGTTTGATCCTACTAATAATGTTGGGATCAAGGTTCATAAACAATACCCTTTAGTGGATGTCAATCACAGACGCAAACTAAACAAGTATGATCCGTTTATTCTTGCAATGTAAGCAGCACAAGTATATTATGTTCCTTATCCTAGCTTGAGAAGAGACAAGTGTGACTGGTGGGCGGTTTGCAAAGTCAAAGCTAGGCATGTTATGGATGTTACTATAACTATTGAGAAAACAGTAGATGTTACCACAACATTCCAAGAAGATGAGCCTGTCAGTTTGCAGCTTACTGAAGCATCAATAAGCATCGATGAATCTAGTTCGTTGCATGATATAGATGGAGTACTTGTTGATTTAGGAGATGATGAAGCTAAGCTTTCAGATGATCCTATACTACAGATAGAATCAGAAGTGTCAGATGAATGTGAAAGTGAAGATGAATTTGAGGAAGATAGTGATAGTGATTAGCTTGGACAATATTTAATTTGTATTTAATTTATCATTTGATGTATTATTTAGATTTTAATAGTGATGAATGAATGTTTGGTTATTATTAATTTTAATGATTTTATTCACAATTATGTGCTTTTATTTAATAAATAGTGCTATTTTATTATTTTGCTTTTATATTAATGATCTAACTAATTAAAATTTTATTCTTGTAGGTTGACTGTTGAGATGGGTAGAAAGCAGGACCACAACAAGAGACAATTGTTTAGGAATAATTCAGCCGAATCTCGACCTTCTGGTGGGTCTACACATTCAGATTCATATACACATCCTTCACAGTCGGTGCCACCTCAACCTACTGCTGCCATGATCCTATCACCTGTACCACCTCCACCTCAACCTGTTATTGCCACAACCCTATCGTCGGTACCACCTCCACCTCAACCACTGCCTCAACCTGCTACTGCCACGACATCAGCACTGGTGCCTCCTCCACCTCAACCTGCTACTACCATGACACAACTATCGGTACCACCACCTCAACAAGTACCTGAACCTACTACTACGACAACACAGTCCTCGCCATTATCACCATCGACATCGCCATCTCCATCTGCTACGCATACAACTCCTCAATCACAATCTCAACCTTCACAGACAGATGGACAGTCGGCAGGTGCTTCTGTTGCACATTCTAGCTCTACTTCTAGACAATGCCGATTACATGTCACCTTACGCGGTGAAATGTAAGTAATATACATTAATTTTAACAAGTAATTATTAATTGATATTGGTTTATATTAGATATTAAATAAATTACTTCACTTTATTAGGCTTGATGATTTCTTTGTGTGATGTGATGATGTGGGATTGTGGTGATGTGTGGTTGTGGTGATGTGTGATTGTGGTGATATGTGATTGAGTTGATGTGATAATTGAAGTGTTTAATAGGAAATTGAACCATTTTATGGGGGGAATATCTTGATTTTATAGGGGAGACTCTACCGGATTTTTAGTAAAATGCTTGGTTTGATTTACAAGTGTGTTTGATTACTAATTTGTAACATTTCTTTTATTACTTGCTAATGTATGCAACTTTATTTATGTAAAAATTACATGTTAGTATGTTCTTATAAGTAATTAATCGGTTTTAAGTTTGGAGCCTTCTGGGACATGCTCACGAAAAAGTAGAAAGATTTTTGAGGAGGGTGTCGATGAAGAGGGGGTGAAAGCTGTCCAATGGAAAACTGTTAGTGACTTAAAGAAGAAATTTTATTAGGAGGAATTTCAGGTATTTAATTCAATTTTTTATTTCACACAAATTATTTATGTTAGATTGAGTAATTTAACAAATTTCATTATTTATATATTTTGGGCAGAAAGCATGCATCTGGGATGAAGCATTAGATGCACTAATCCATGCAGCATGGAAGGTGAAAGCCTCAGTTCGGTATAAGGACATGATGTGTGAGATCAAAAAAGCTGGGAAGAAGCCAAAATTTGTAAATGAAGAAGTGTGGGATAGATGGCAGAGCCATTGGAATAAATCATAAGTGAAAGAACGATATGAGAAATATTTGAAAAATAGAATGTCACAGGCCAGTGATGGTTCCAAACCATCAACTCACACCGGAGGCATTGCTACCCATTATGAGCATGGGAAATGACTTGTAATTGTTTATTAAATTTTATTTTAGTAATATATATATATATATATATATATATATATATATATATATATATATATATATATATATATATATATATATATATATCTTTTTTTTCATATATGGTAATATGCAACTTTATTTTTCTTTTTTTTTATTATTTGAAATTATTTTTTTCAATTATTTGAATTGTCTTTATTTTTTTAGGCTGAAAAACTAGGCCGACAACCCACTGCTACAGAGTTATTTGTTCACACTCATACAAAGAAAGGGGATGGTCAAACTTTTATCGACCAGAGGTCAAAAGCTGTTCATGTACGTCAACTTAACTACTTTAAATAATATCTATATTACACTTTTTTTATCTATTTGTATTAATATTATCTTTTTTATATATATATTTTTAAGGATGCTATTGAGACAGATGAGAACAAATGACCCAGTCAAATGAGACCATAGATGAAAATAGATTGTATTTGGATGTAGTTGGTGGACGAAAAAGAAATCGAATTTATGGTCTTGGATCTCAGGGGTCAGAATATTACCCATCATCTAGTGCCTCTACTTCAGGGACAAGCCACACTTGTGAGCAACATACTGCTGAAATTCAACAACTACAGGAGTAACTTTCACAGCAGGTTCAGAGGGTCAGTGAGTAGGCTCAGAGGATGACAGAGCAGGATAGGGTGATTCAAGAGTTGAGGGACCTTACACGAGATTTGGCTACTCAGATGAGTACCCTAATTGCTTCTCAGTGTCCTCTAGCTCGTCTAGATTCTCAGCCTCCTCCAGATTCACATAATTCTCAGCATGATGGTGACAGAGATGATGATCATTTACCTACATAGTAGTATATCTATTTTGGACATTTTATTTTTTGTTGGATTTTAATTACTATACAATTATTACTTTATTTTTATTATCTATATGAAATTTTTATATATATATATGAATTAGAATGTTAACTTTCATATTTATGATATAATTAGTTTTTGTGTATATATCTATATCTATATATATATATATATATATATATATATATATATATATATATATATATATATATATATATATATATATATATATATATATATATATATATATATATATATATATATATATATATATATATATATATATATATGTTTTTATTATTTATATTTTATTTAAAATTGGATTAATATTAATTAAAAAGAATAATAATATTTACCGACAAATTATTGATTATATGTGAATATAATTACCGACTAAATACCGACTATGAGGTTTTGTTAGTGATTTTCCGACAATCTTTTCCGACAAATATAATTATTGGTAAATTTACCTACTGTTTACCGACAAAAATATTTAGATAGTAATATTTTCCTTCCAAAAAATTTTTAATTTACCGACTAAATATTAGTCGGTAAAAGTGTATTTACCGACCCAAACTTATCAATTACCGATGGAAAATATAGTCAGAAAAAAATATAGCGACAAAATAATTTATTAATTTACCAACTAAAATTATATTTTACCGACTATATTTTTAGTCGGTAAGTTGTTGAGCCGACTATTCTTTACTCATTTTACCGACCAAAATAAAACAGTATACCGACAAAAATTTCCGACGGTATTTACCGACTATACTGCATTCAGTCGGTATTTTTTTTACCAACAATGAAAATACTGACTAAATAGAATTGTCAGTATATGGTCGGAAATTTTAAATACCGACTAATTTTCTATGTTTACCGACAAAAAATTCAGTCGATATTTTGCGCTTTTTTTATAGTGACATACATACATATACACACACACACACACACACATATATATATATATATACATATATATATATGTATACGTATACATATATATGTATACGTATACATATATATGTATACGTATACATATCTCTCTCTCTCTCTCTCTCTCTTTACATATATATATATATATATATATATATATATATATATATATATATATATATATATATATATATATATATATATATATCTGTGTGTGTGTGTGTGTGTGTGTAAACACATATATATATACACACACACAAATATATATATATATATATATATATATATATATATATATATATATATATATATATATATATATATATATATATATATATATATATATATAAGTGATGCTAAAATAAATTTAAAAATCATTAATTGCTATTGTTTAAAAGGTAAATGCATTAATGTGTTGAAATTTAATTTTTTTAAATAAAACATATTATAATCCAATTCACTATATTAACGTTAAAATCAAAATAAACTTGTCCATTTTTTTTTAAATCTTAAATAAAAATTTCAGTAAATTTTTTAGAATTTTCTAATAACAACGTTAGCTTATGATCCAGGTGCACTTGTTTTTAAAATTATTAAATATGTAGTAGTGACCCTCTTTTTTTTTTTTCCCTTTTTCATTTCAAGTAATTTGTATTCTCCTTGGCAAATTTTGTGAACAAGCACAAATCATGGTTTAGTATATGATTTCCTGAGTTTGGGCTTATAAACTTGAAGTTGTTCCGTGTGTAAAAGATATGCAAAGATATTTGGGGTCAATTAGGATTGGGTTTTAGGTCCAAAATCATCAAACTTGCTTTTGTATATATATTTCATTATATACACTATAATATCGATAAATTAATAATCTTGCTTAAATATTATTTTTAGTCGGTTTTGATTTGAGACTAATATAGTAAATTAATAATTCTATTAGACAAATAAGGCTTGGTCAAAAGCTTCTATTAGCCTGTGGTTTATTTAACAATTAGGATAAATAGAGTTTGAAATAGCAAGTCATGCTTGAAGTCGTAAACAAATTTAAAAAAAAAAATTGAATTTGACATCCTATCTATGATGATCAAGCTAAACTTGATCAAACAAGAGGTAATTAAATAAGTGAAATGGAATTGAATTGAATGATTTTGAATGAAACTGAGTTGAATAACCTAAATATTCAGAGAATTCTATTAAGCTTGGTTTAACTATAATATCTTTGAATCTATCTGCCTTTAAAGATTTACAATTGAGGTATTTATAAATTTCATGTTCTTCTACTGTTTAGATAATGATTATGATTCTAATTTAGACTAGATACTGGTTTTATATTTTTTTTACTAGTTCATTATGGATTTATTATTTAGATAAGGAATGGAGGGTTTGCTTAATGTTCTGGGCTTCATTAGGCCCGGTTGCCTTATTGGGCTTGGATATGGTCTAGCATATTTTGTCCTTCATCAGTAATCCCCCTGTTTCACCAAAGTGAGTAATATGTGTACTTTGGTTAAAACAATCTTATATGCGAGTTACCCTACTTGCTCCAAGCGACTCGTCCATTTATTTCAACTAAGATTACTTCTGCGAGGTGTCCCCTCAGGTTTACATTTAGTTAATTCAGCTCGTCAATGAAGTCACTACTGCAGAAGCTTGAAGGTACATGTCTGCCTTCCACGTGCCTAGTGGATTCTAACATTGAATGCAAAGACAGTTTCTTCTTCTAAGAACTTGTCACGTGACCCTATCACTGTCATATAGGTGTACATTTCGCAATTTCAAATTTTAAAATTATTAATTGGCACGTGGTTTTAAGGTTTAAGTTTAATTCAAAAACCCATTTGTTTCATCTTCTTCCTTTTCTTTCTACCTAAATCTCTCTGCCTGCTATTTTGCTCAAAAGCTTCCAAAGATTTCAATCTCCTTCCCTTTTGTCACTGATTCTTATCAAAAATTCTTAAAATGGCTCCTAAGAAGGAAAAGATTACTTATGATAGCATCAAGTTAGATCTGAAGAAAGCTTGGGATGAGGTAGCTTCCACTTTAAAGGCATCTAATATCAGCCTTTTTACTGAGAATTTAGAGAATCAAGAGAAATTCACCATTAACCTCTTAAAGTCTCATGACAGAAACTTTGAGAGTAATGAAACTTCTAGTACAGGGAGATGTTAAAAGATAATAAACACATTATCTTTCTATCATCAAATTAAAACCAATCTGAGGTTTTCACCATCAACTTTGTTGGTGGAATGTTTCAATTACTTCTATATTAATCCGATGATGCTCTCTCCCAATCCTATTCAAGATTTTCATTAGTTCAAAGTTGTTTGTAAGGCTCTAAGACTTCTACCCATAGCTTGCATATTTTAATGCTTCTTCATATTTACTCGTACTGGAGATCACCGAGGGTGGCGTACTAGAGCCAAGCTGGGGAGGGTCCTTTTTAACAAAAAATCAAATAAAGTGTCAAACTGGCATGCTAATCTTGCCACTATGGTAATGAAAGACAAATACCGAGGTGGTGAAGGTTTTGGATTTTAAGGTGGTCTCCAAGCTCCTGTTATATATGGACTACTAAATATCCTAAATAACTTACTTCCTAAATAGATCATTGTCATTTGACTCTTATAGAAGGCAATTGTTCCTATGACATGGCAAGCTTAGATTTTGCCCCACAAATAAAGGATGCTTAAGGTAAGACCATGCGTCTTGCTATTAAAGAACTAAGAAGTGAGTCTTCCAGTTCTTAATTATTTTTTATTTCTGTGATTCTTTATTTTGTTAACCCAACGCTTGTCTGTTTTGTAGTTTACATCACTAATAAGGAGAACACATATAAGAAGATTCATGATCTAGCGAAGGGCTTGAAGCCATTTCCCTATAATGAGGCCACTTTCTTTCCTTTTCTAGATAAGCAAATTGGACGGCTCAAAACTGCTATTGCAGTGGACTAGAGAACATAATCTTCAACTGGGGGAAAGAGAAAAGCATCTCCTCTAAAGAAACAACTAAAAAAGAAAAAGATAATCCAAAAATCCCCATCTATAGCTGAGGGATGTAAATCAAAGGCCCAGACCAGGACTAAAGGTGCTAGTACAGGGATAGCACTTATTGGTACTTTGTGAACTGGTCCTATGATCAATGTGCTGGAGTCTAGTGATTGTGAAGATGACCTGATATGAACCCTTAATTTTACATCCTTATCATCCTACCACAGCTTGACACCTACTAAGATTAGTGTTACGCAAAGCCAGTACGGCGGTCCCACTAAAATTATTTTCAAAACCAAAAATCTTTTTTCTTTGATTGATCTCTACTAAAATTATTTTCAAATCTTATTTCAAATTTTAATTTTATTTTCAATTATTATCTTTTTTGTTCTCTTTTTGTATAACTCTTTCTGTGCAAGGTCCATCTTGTGAGATCCCAATCCAAGGTGTAGCTTAGATTTGGTGCAAGACTTGCTCAGTTCGTACAAAGAAAGTGTAAAACCAAGATATAATTTCTTTTTTTTTTTTTTTGGATTTCTTAAATCAGATCTAGAATTCTCTTTATTATATATTTCCTTAGGTCTAAAACTAAAAAGATCTAAAGTTTTTAATTTTAAATCTGAACTAAATTAACCAATCAAATTAATTTTTTCCAAAACTCCTCTTTGTAAGAAGGAAGAACTGCATAGGGTTTGATTCCCATTCAATGGGATACGTAGGCCTATCAGTCTTTTAGGCATCAACTCTAAAATATTTTTAAAGATAATTTTCCCTTTTCCTTCATCTTTCTTTAATGAGACTATTTCTATTTTTTTTTTTTATGTATAATAGTATTGTTTCTTTTGTGCTAATCTCTTTTTGATTTGTGAATTCTTGCAATTAGTTGAGGAATGTGTGCTTTTTCTAATACCCATAATGGCTATAGAAAAGATCCTCTCTTTCATTTATTTTTAATCCATTTTGGTTTGTAATAATTCTTAAGTAAATTTTATTTTGTTTATTGCTTTATAACTGTAATGCATGGCACCAATATTATTGCTCATGCATCATCCTAAATTGTTCATACATTATGTAAACTGTTTATGAAATTTATTTTAAGTCATTTTGAATTAAATTTGTCAAACTAATCTTTTTCTAAATAAACCAAAATCCTAGTCTCCAAATCCTCTTTGGTAATTGAGAATTAGTGAACTTTTTCTATTTGAATAAAATTGGAGTCATTTAATTTGTTTTTATCTTAACTTTTCCCAAATAAAAATAAAATTAAGACGGTCACTCAAACATCTTTTCAAAATCAGTCCATCTAAACCCGAGGGTCCCATTGTAAGTTCAAATCCAATAGAGCATTTCGATCCCATTCAGCGGATTAAACTAGAACTTAAGGGAGGTATAGGTGAATCACACCTGATAGTAAACTAACTCATTTGATGAGTTATAGGTGACTCTTCCTCTTCTTCTGAATGGACCATTTCTGACTCCTCAAGGAACTTTCTCGTTCACAATAAATTTTTTGAAATAATAACTGAAAGAGTACGTGAAAAGGTGCCTACTCAAGAGATACCTCGTAAAACTATGTGGTCCTTGCTAGAAAGGGACACACCTCAGCAATTGAACATTCCACTGATCCCAAAACAAGTATAGTCTTTAGCTTTACTTTCTTACTTATTCAAACTCTTCTCACCGCTTCATAGTTTAATTTTTTTTTTTTTAGAAGTTGTGGATTTAACTCCTACTGCACTTTATAAGCCACCTATGCAACAGGTGTCTTTGGAAGAGTTTATAGAGCAAATGTAGCAAATTGAAACTTTTATCCCTTCTTCAGCAATTCCTATTTCTGATCCATGTTTTATATTGGATCAAAACATGGAACAAACTCTAGCAGGAGATATTGGTTTAAGAGCCAATGAAGCAATACTAGAACAAGCACGAGATGATGAGGTGCTTCCTATTGAGATAGGTCTTAGTGCCAATAATTCTCAAGATAATGTTGAGGTTGAGAACCCCATTCTTTCAAATGAGGTAGCAGAGATTACTGACCTAAACGAAATGGTTGAGAGGACAGAACCAACTTACTCTGGTAAGGTGGTAAATGTTGAAGTTGGAAACACAAAGTTTCCAATATTGCCTGCTGCTACTACTTATGGGGTTTCTTCTTTTATAAAACTAGTATTTCCCAAACAACTCTTGTCTGAGATGGACTTCACTCTGGACAAGGTAGATTATTCTTCCTCTTTTTCTCCCTTCTCTTTTCATTATTTATTATTTTTGAATGTTATCTATGTTTTCATTTCAGCTATCCCATATCAATAAGGCATTAGGAGAAAAAATAACTAAGTTCACATGGTATCGCTCTATGATACAATGGACATTTTCTTCCAACCATGAAGTAATGAGTAGATAAAGGGCTGCCCTTGCTAACCTCCAATCCTTTTCACAAAAATCTATTAAGAATTTGAACAAAGAAAATGGTTTTCTGCAAGCAGCCCTGAAGGAAGAGAAGAAGAAACAAATGAATACTTCTGTGCTAGAAGAGCTATGAACTAAGGCTAAAAGACTTACTAGTGAACGAGACAGGTATAAGGGCCTTGTAACACAGAAATCAAACAAGCTCGAGCATGTCTTAGCATATCTTAATACCAAAGTGGCCAACTTATAGTATGAGGTGATAGCAAAAGATATTAAGCTTCAAGATCACCAAAGACTTGTTGATTTGCTTAGAGCTGAAGGAGAGAGAATGAGGGTGAAACTGACATAAGATTATCCTACTTTAATGACAAATTTCAATATCGTTAAGAAGTAAGTGGAAGATTTGCAGAGTAAGTTGAATAGCTCTGAATGCTTTCAAAAAAATGCTGAAAAGGAGAAGGCTACAATTCTTCAAGATTATTTGAAATCAGTTAATTATAAGCAGCAACTTGCAATAGATTATGGGGCTCAAGTCATCCATTTTTATAATATGGCTATTGATGCCAGTGTTGTTAAGTTCCTAGAAGTCCTTTTGTATGTTCATAAGAGGGCATTTGTTCCAAGCTCATCTTTATCTCTAGCTTCTTCTATTTCAGCTCGTCCTCACAATATTTCCCCAATAACCGAACTCTTCCAACTTCATGATTTTTCTTCTTCTTCTCCTCTTTTTTTTTTTTTTTTTTTAGTGAAGTATTATAACTCAAAAAACTTTTTAAGAACAACTATAAGCATTTTTTTACAATTATAATAGAATTTTTTCTTCAATCTTGTCTTCTCTATATTGGTGAAAGATTTACATACTTTGGCATTGATTGTGATTGCTTGAGTGAATTTTTTATTTTTCTTTGTTGACTTGTCTTGATATTTTGAGAAATTTGTTTTCTTAAGGATTGATCTTTTCATCTCCTTACAGATTATTTTTTATTTCTTCTTCTTGCTAATAACAGACTCTTTTTAGATGCTTGTCTAAAAAGAATTTATACTTTCATTTTTCTTAGGCTCTTTTCTCCCTCAACAGAGAGCAACCTCCTAGATCACTTTTTAAGCACTTTGCTCCTTCAACAAAGAACAATTTCCCAAATAGTTTTTGTTGGGCTCTTTGCTCCCTCAATAGAGAATGATCTCCCAGATTGTTTTTGTTGGGCTCTTTACTCCCTTAACAGAGAGCGATCTTCCATATCATTTTTCTTAGGTACTTTACTCCCTTAATATAGAGTGATCTCCTAGATCATTTTTGTTAAGCACTTTACTCCCTCAACAGAGAGCGATCTTCCCAGATTATTTTTGCTAGGCACTTTGCTCCCTCATTAGAGAGTGATCTCCAAGTTTGCTTATTTTTGGAAAGGAACCACTAATGGAATTTTGAATAATAAAGGACCTTTTTATTTCTTTATTGATAATACATCTTTAGGTGTTGGATGTTCTAAGTATGAGGAACTTCCACTCCTTGCACGGTTACAAGTTTGTATGTATCTAGCCCTATGACCTTCTGTATTTTAAATGGTCTTTTCCAATTCAGTGTGAACTTGCCCATTTCCTCTCTTTTGCCTGTAGCTTCAAGGTATCTCATGACTAGATCTCCTTCATTGAATACTCGAGCTTTCACTTTTTTTTTTTTTTTTGAAGTAATTGTTCATTTGATGTTTGAAGCCAGCCATTCTAATAGCTAATTTTTCTCAGAGTTCTTCAACGAGCTCTAAGCCCACTCTTCTTGCTTGGTCATTCACCTCATCATTAATAAAATTAACCCTTCCACTAGGTAAGCCGATGTCAGCTATGATAATTGCTTTTGTACTATATGTCAAACTAAATGGAGTTTCCAGTAGGTTGTCTTGGAGTGGTTCAATATACCTAGAGGACATGATTGAGTTTATCCACCCAACTTTGGCCATATGTATCTAGTCTTCTTTTTAAGCCTTGGAGAATCATTTGATTCGCTACTTTGGATTGTCTATTTGTTTGTGGATGAGCTACTGATGAGAAGCATTGTCGTATATTAAGTCCTTAACAGAAGGTCTTAACTTTAACATTGTTGAACTGCTTTCTATTGTCACTGACGAGCTAATAGGGTATACCAAAATGGTAAATAATGTTTCTCTATCGAAAATTAATAATCTTATCTGCAGTTATGCTTGCCAGAGGTTTAGCTTCTACCCAATTTGTGAAGTACTAAGGCCATAGGGGAAGGGCCCACTATATTAATCCCCCATTTTGCAAATGGCCATGAGTTGGTGATCGCCATTTTTTTTTATTGCTAGATATTTTTTTATTGGCAAATTTTTGACATGCTGGGCATTTTGTTACAAAGGCGATTGCATCCTGTTTCATATAAGACCAATAGTATTCCTTGTTTGATGATTTTGGCAACCAAAATTTTTCCTCCAATATGTATTCCGCAGCATCCTCATGTATTTCTTAGAGGACATATTTTGCTTCACTTGGTGTGAGACATCTTAACCAAAGAAATGAGAAGGCACTTTTGTATAATACTTTGTTATGAACGGAGAAGTAGGCACTCCACTGCTTAATTTTCTTTGCTTCTTTAGGGTCAGTAGGCAGCTTATTTTTTTCCAAATAGACTTTTATAAGATCTAACCAGGAATTTTCTCTGTCTATGTCCATTACTTCTTCCCCCTACTGAATGCTAGGATATGCTAAGTACCCTACAAAGATCTTTCTGAGCAGCTCGACTAGATGGGTGGCAGCTAATTTTAAAAGGCCATCTGCTTGACTATTTTGTTCTCTTGGGATCTTATGAAATTGTAGCTCTAATTCTTTCTCTTTTATCTTTTGAATTATAGCCTTTGTTTTTTCTAAGTAGTTGATCATGGTAGCTTCTTTTACCTCAAATTCTCTTAGTATTTACTCAATGAATAGCTATAAGTAACTGTATATATAAAGTGACTGCAAAAGAAGGCAATCTATGAACATTAGTCCCTGAATTATGGCTTCATATTTTATTGTGTTGGTAGTGGTTTCGAATCCCAATCTAAAGGCATATTCTAATGAGAATTCTTAGCCATTCTTCAAAATGATCACAATTCTACTGCCATCTTTGTTGTTGGCTCCATTAATGAACAATTCCCATCTCGATCCTTTATCTCTATTCTGCTCTTTGGTCATCATTTTTCCTATTGTTGAGCTAGCTTCCTTATTTTGTTCTTCAAAATCAAATGAGCACTCTGATATGAAATCAAAGAGGGCCTATGCCTTGATTGCTAATTTGGGTTTATATTGGAGGCTGTATTGTTCCGATTTTATGGACCAACATAACATCCGACCTAATGTCTATAGTTTGTACAATATTTTTTATAAGGGCTGGTCAGTCACCACCACACCTTAGTGAGCTTGCAGGTAGATTTTGAATTTTTTAACAGATAGCACCAAGGCATATGCTATTTTTTCAGTAAGAAAGTAGTTCAACTTAGCACCATGCAACACCTTACTAAAATAATAAATTGGTCTTTATGTGTTTCCTTCTTCTCTAATTAGAACTAAGCTTACTATATGTTGTAATGTTGATAGGTAAATGAATACCTTCTCTTCAGGTAGTAAGTGACTCAGGACCTGCTCTGAACTGAGATATGCTTTTAGTTCATCAAAAGCTTACTAGCAGTCTTCAGTCTATTCAAAAGTGGTGTTTTCCTTAATTTTTTGAAAAATGGGAGATATTTTTCAATAGATCTTGACAAGAATCTATTTAAAACAGTAATTCTGCTTAGGATTTTTTGTATTTCTTTAATGTTACGAGGTGCAGTCATGTTTAAGATTACTTTTACTTTATCCAGATTTAGCTCAATCCCCCTTTCACTCACCATACACCCTAAGTACTTACCTTCCTAAATAAAGAAGGTGCACTTTTTAGGATTTAGCTTCATTCCATATTCGTTCATTACTCACATCTTTTCGGCTAGATCCTTCAAGTGGTCTTCAAAACTTTTACTCTTGACGATCATGCCATCTACGTGTGCTTCTAAGTTTTTATCGTGCTGCTCTTTGAACATTTTATTTAACAATCTTTAGTAAGTTGCTCTAGCATTTTTTTTAACCCAAAAGGCATAGGGACATAGCAGCAGATTCCTTTCTTAGCTATGAGTGAGGTCTTTTCCTCATTATAAGGGTGCATGCAGATTTGATGGTACCCCTGCTTCGCATCTAATGAGGATAGATACTTGTATCCTGTAGTCAAATCTACCAGCTTATTAATCATAGGTAAGGGAAAAAAATCTTTAGGCATGCCTTATTTAGGTCAATGAAATCCACGCACATTCTCTATGATCCATTTGATTCTGTTACCAACACTATATTAGCAAGCTAGTATAGGAATTTCACCTCTCTTATAAATCCAGCTTCCATTAATTTACCCACCTCGTTGTTGTGAACTCTCAAATTTGCACCTCTTGATTCGGCTGCAGCTTGACACCTACTAAGAATAGGGCGCTGCGCATATGGCGGTCCCGCTAGCCGGTTAGTAGGCAAAGGTCAAGGGGGCAGCGCCCCGTAGAAAAATAAATTTCCTAAATCTTTTCTCCTCCAGTCGACTGCTTTCAGTCACAAACCCACAGAATCAAGCAGAGCTCGAATCGGAGCTGAAACGGGCCTGAAACGAACAGAAACAGCTTGAGCCGCGCGAGTGGCGCTGGGAGGCATGATTTCCGTGCCTCCCAGGAGGCGGCACGCATCCCGTGCCACCGGAAAATGGCCATGCCGCCAGTATGGTGGCGCGTTTGGCGTGCAGCCCAGACGGCTGGCACGTCCGACGTGCCACCCATACCTCCGGCGTGTCAGCCGTGCCGCCCCTGCCGCCGGTGTTGCGCCGATGCCGCCGTCTGTACCGCCGGCACCTCCTCTGTCAGCTCTATAAATAGGAGCCCCCTCCAGCCTCATTGGGCACGACTTTCAATGATTTCCAAGAGATTCTAAAGCATTCTAGAGCATTTCAAAGCGATTGGAGCAATTTCAAAGCATATTTTCATTCTTATACTCATATATTTACTGCTTCTAGATCCAGATTCCAAGCTTCCTTTGAATTCAAGGTGGAGTTGAGATCCGGAGCAAAACTAGTTCCATTCATCCGAAAGCCGAGAAAAGCAAAGGTATAATCCCTTTCCCATTTTAAAATTCTAAATTTAGATCTAGAATTTTCTTTAGGTCTAAAACTGAAAAGATCTAAAAAACTTATTAATTTAAGGATCAGAATTAAGTTAATAACCAAACCAACACATTTTTAAAACCCCTCCTTCGCAAGAAGGGAGAACTGCGTGGGGTTTGATTCCTATTCAATAGGATACGCAGGCTGCCAATCTGAAGGGCATCAACTCCAAAAATCTTTTTATCAATATTGTTTTCCTTTTTATTTTGATTTATTCATATTAATCTTTTACTTGTGATTTTATTTTTGGTTTATTTTGGGGAATGTGTGCTTTTCCTAGTACCCATAAGGGCTAGAGGAAAGATCCCCTTTATTTCATTTGTTTTGATGTTGTAATAATTAAGTAGGATTTATCTGGCCTATTTATTTATTATTGTCATTCCATCACATCATATATATACATATATGTTCATTCATCATTATATTCCTGTTCATGCATACACAAAAAATCCTTTTCAAGAGTTATTTTGCATTTCAAGCCAAGCTAAAGAAAATAATATTTTCTTAAATTGTGTAATTACCAAAACCTAATCCCCGAGCCCTCCTTGGTCACTCGTAGATTGGTGCACTTTTCCATTGGGATAAACCAAATTATTTTGGAGTCAATCATGTTGGGTTTTCTTTAATTTTCCCAATTAAAATAAATAAATTAAAGTGGCGACTCACTTTTCAACCTTCAAAATACAAAAATCAATTTTCTGAACTCACAGCGAGTTCGAATCGTGGATTTTCTCCCGTAGAGCATTTCGATCCCTCAGCGGATTGGACCGATGCTCGGGCGAGGCCTCACAGTTGGCGACTCCACTGGGGACTTTAAAATCTTTTTCAAATAAAAGATAAAGCGGATTACTTTTGGTATAATACCAAGTTTGGCTTTAAAAGCAAAATAACTCTTTCATGCATCACTACATTGGACTCCTTGTCCACAAAACCCTAGTTTCCTAGGAAAACAAAGGATAGAAAGTAACATCGAGTGGGCAACCTTCCTTAGGTCTGCTTGCAAATAGTGAAATCATCTAGCCCACAACGTATCTTCTAATCCTTTTAGAGATGTAACGAGTACGCACGTACCATTGGACCCACGCGAGGCTCCTTGTCTCACATGTGGTTAGGTATATCGCATCTCTAGTGTGATGGGTTCCCTTTAAACCACCCTAACCCTTTCATGTAATGACTCATAGAACCTTCCTTTAGGATTTTATGTACCATAATACTAAACTTAGTATATCATTATCATGAAACCTTTTCATTCATGCATACATGCATGCATAGCTTGAACCTTATGAAGAGTCAAAAACCTATCCAAACACCTTCACACCCAAAACCCATTGTCCATCTAAACCTATGGTCAATACCTAAAGCTCAAAACCCATGGTTCACCTAAACCCATGGTCAAAATCCATGGTCCACTTAAACCCATGGTCAACACCTAAAACTCAAAACCCATGGTCCACTTAAACCCATGGTCAAAACTCAAAGCTCATGGTTCACCTAAACCCATGGTCAACACCCAAAACCCATGGTCTACCTGAACCCATAGTTGAAACCCAAAGCCCATGGTCCACCTAAACCCATGGTCAACACCCAAAGCCCACAGTCCACCTAATGGTCAACACACAAAGCCCATGGTCCATCTAAACCTATGGTCAAAGCCCAAAACATATGGTTCACCTAAACCTATGGTCCAGTCCTATCCAAACCCATGTCAAACTCATGGTAAAAAATAAACCATCTATGGTACCCTCATCCTTTTCCATAATTCTTATCCCAACTAAACACTAACCTAGCCCAAGCTAAACACTGACATAGCTTCATCTTTCATAATTCTTACCGAAACTAAATACTAACCTAGCTTTCATCTTTCACAACTCTTACCCAAGCTAAATACTGATCTAGCTTTCATCTTTCATAGTCTTTACCCAAGCTAAACACTAATATAGCATTATCCTCAACCATCTTTACCAAAGCTAAATACTGACTTAGCATCATTCTTATCCTTACCCGAGCTAAATGCTGACTAGGATTCATCTCTTACATCACTATCCAAACCTATGGCCCATCTAAGCCCATGACCTAGTTTAACCTATTACTCAACTATCACCAAACCCATGGTCCACCTAACATCCAAATCCATGGTACATCCATACCCAATTGTAAAACCCATAGCCACTCTATCCTTAAGCCTATGGTAAACCATTTATAAATCACAATCCCAATCACCCAAAGCTAAATTCTGATCTAGCTACTCAAAGCTAAAATCTGACCTAGCCACCTTAAGCTAAATTCTGACCTAGCCACTCAAAGCTAAAATCTGATCTAGCCACCCAAAGCTAAAACCTGACCTAGCTCCCTTAGCTAAATACATACCTAGCTAACATCATACACCTCTACCCTCATCTTTACGCATACACAGTCAACCTAACCATAAGACACTGTCATCCACTGTCTTTTTGTTTGTCACACCTCCCCATAACCTTTTTTTTTCAAAGCTGGATACTAACCCAGTTCCTTTTCCCTTGCAAAGGTTGACAAAATGTCTGTTGTTGGAGATGAAGTCACTGCTACCAGAACTGATGAAATCTTTGACGAGCTTCTTGCTAAGCTTTCTAACCACCAGGAAACTATGATAAAGAGGCAAGAAGCCCTTTTCCAAAACATGCTCAAAGCCCAAAGGAGGGCTATCATGGAGGATGTCCGTACCATGCTGGAACAGGCCTCCCTGGCTCAAAACCCAACTGACCCAAAACCATTCAAAGCTGACCCAAAACCTGCCTTTTATCCCGTTTATGGATCCATTTCTAGAGTTGAATTCAAAGACAAAGAACCTGCAAACACCAACATCATTCCACCACTACCTATTTCATCACCTGAATTCCTCAGAAACAACTCACTCTATCAACCCATGATAGTTCAACCACCAAATTTCACCCCTACTCTCACTTTCCGACCCGCGGATCCTTTCCAAAGGAAGGAAGTCAACCCTGAAATCAAAGCCTTCATGGAAAAAGTGAAGCATATGGAAAAAATGCTGAAAAATCTGAAGAAGAAAGAGAACTTAGTTGATACAGGCTCCCTGAGCTTATTTCCCAATGCAAGAGTTCCACCAAAGTTCAAGATGCCGAATTTGGACAAATTTAATAGTACTACTTGCCCCAAGATCCATTTAAAGATGTATATGGGGGCAATGCATCCCTTTGGTATCAACAATGAGCTCCTTACTCAACTCTTTCATCAAACTCTTACTGATCCTGCCCTAAGATGGTTCATTAATTTGGATGATACCCAAAAACAGACTTGGGAGGACATTTGCAAGGCATTTGTCGAACAGTACCACTACAATACTGAAGTGGACATTACAAGAAGGAACTTAGAAACCACAAAGCAACTTTCAGATGAGTCCTTTTCTATGATCCTTACAAGGTGGAGGGCTAAAGCTGCTCAAATGGTAAACAGGCCAACCGAGCAAGAACAAGTAGATATCATTGTCAAGAATCTACTTCCTACCTACAGAGCCCATTTGTTAACACAATACCTACCCACCTTCAGAGCTTTGGTTGCAACTGCATCAAAAGTTGAAGATTGCATCCAAAGTCAATCATTTCAAGCTGAATTCCCCACCACCAACCTGAACAGTGATGAGGAATCTAGTCCTAACTCAACCCTACCTTACCTCAGCCCTAGAAGGCATGTCATGGAGTAGTTCAAATTTAGTTAATCTGACCTGTCTGAGATTGAATTCCAAGTCTAAACCTGAGTCCAAATCTGAGTCGGAGTCTGTCGTCTTATTTTTTTTCTTTCTTTATTCACATAAACCATAGCGGTTTCTTTTGTCATCTTGCAATAGAGTTTTCTTTGTAGTAATGCGCATATATTTTCTTTTCGTCTTCCTTGTTTAGTCAGGCATGGATGAGCCATAAAAAAATAGAGAGAAAAAAAAAGAAAAAGAAAACAAGGAAAAAAAGAGAGAAATGAACAAACAGTCAAATCCACCACTATTAGCGCATGAGGTGCCATCAACAATTGCACCTAATCAAAGAAGGTCAAATAGTTGAAGCAATCAAATGGAATTACCTATTGCACATTAGATAATCAAACAATGCACCTCAACAGGGTCAACATTTGCCAAATCTAGAATTCAAAGGCTAGAACCCCTCAAAGCAGCAGCCCAAATTATGGTGGAATATTTTCTCCTAAATGCAAGCTCGCTAAGCTGAAAACCCAAAAAAGGCAGCTTAGGCAAAAGTTAGAGCTGAGAAAGAGAGAGAGAGAGAGAAAGCTCATCTAAGTCATCTTTCCTCATGTCCAAAGTTGTCAAATCATCTTCAATCAATCTGTCATCCTTCCTAACCAGAGGTTTATTCTCTAAAGGATATACAATCTTCTATGCCCTTATCTTGTAATGGGGGCATGTCTTCCCAAGAATGTCATCATCTGTCAATCTGTCCCATCATTTAGCTCAAAGAGCTAAGGCACAATCTCTTATACATGTCTCCAGTCTATCTCTCATTTGGAAGTATGATCCCCAATTTATCTTCTTCCATTAGCCCTTTAGCCATTTCTAAGGGCTCTTTGTGTCAACTAATGCAATTTACAATTAAGTGTTACTCCAAGAGTCTCTTCAATCTCAAACAACAAGAAAAGCTTGATTTGTTCTTTTTCATGATTCATGCTACAAAAAGCAAAATCATACAACCTCCATGATTCTTTTCAGAAGTTTCAACCTACCTTCAAAACCATTCTCGAACTTTATAAAATCATATTGTTCCATCCCAAGCCCCATTGGCAAATCATACCACATACCACCCATTCCTTGGCATAATCTTAAAATGAGTAGAACCAAAATTCCCAAGTCTATCAGGGCTTATCATCCTTAAATTTAGTTTCCTTGGCAAAACCAGAAGTCAAGGCATATCTCCCAAGAAAGGCCTTCATTTGTTAAGCCTATGATCTCCTTTAAGGCAAAATCAGAATTAAGCTTTTCAAATGGATTTCCTTCACCAAACCTTCCCTCCTCCTGAAAAGCCTTCGCCATGAAGCTTAGATCTAAAAGCCTTCACCATGAAGCCCACTCCAAAAAAGCCTTCACCATGAAGCCCACTCCCAAAAAGCCTTCACCATGAAGTCCACTCCCAAAAGGCCTTCATTTGTGAAGCCTATGATCTCCTTTAAGGCAAAATCAGATCAAGCCTTTCAAATGGATTTCCTTCACCAGACCTTCCCTCCTTAACCAAGACCTTTTCCTACAAAGACTAATCCTTAACCATAACTTTCAATGGGCAAACCGAGTCAAGCCACCCATATCGGAATTCCCACATCCCTCGTCATTCAAAGACATAACCTTTTCTAAATCTAACAGCAAAGCCAAACAGATAGCTTTGATCCCAATCCTTCTAACACCAAAGCCGAACAAATAGCTTTGATCCTTGATTTTCTAACATCAAAGTCGAACAGTAGCTTTGATTTTATTCCTCCTGACATCAAGGCCAAACAGATAGCTTTGATCCCAACTTTCCCAACCAACAAAGCCAAACAGATAGCTTTGACCATAATCCTCCCAACCACCAAAGCCAAACAGATAGCTTTGATCCCAACTTTCCTAACCAACAAAGCCAAATAGATAGCTTTGATCCCAACTTTCCCAACCATCAAGGCCAAATAGATAGCTTTGATCCCAACTCTCCCAACTACCAAAGCCAAACAGATAGCTTTGGTCCCAACTTTCCCAACCATCAAAGCCAAACAGATAGCTTTAATCCCAATCTTCCCAAACATCAAAGTCAAACAGATAACTTTCATCATAATCTCCCCAATAGTAGGGCCGAACAGATGGCCTTGCTAAACCAATTTGAATTCCCTAGGTGGACCAAATCTCCAAATCTTTCAAAGTCTAGGCAAAACAGATAGCCTTGATTAAAATTCACTATAACATCTTTATCTCCAAACAATTGAAGATCACCATTCTCACATCCAATGTCAAGGTCAAACCAATAGCCATTGACAAAATCTCATTTATCCTGTGGGCCCTCTCCCAACAGGTTCATATCTTTAAACCATGTTTGTCCTTCATAAGGTTCAGTTTGCATAAACATGAATGTCCTCATGCATGATAAGCATAAACAAATATCACAAGCCTAAAATCTGACATGGTACAGCCCAGAATCTGACATGGCAAAAGAACATATAAACCAAAAATCTGATGTTGCAAGAGCACAAGCCCAAAGTCTGACATGGCATCTCTTTCCAAGGTTCACTATCATCAGAATTTGCCTTTTGCTCAAAGCCAATTATGATGAGGGGGCAGCTGTGAACCCTCAAATTTGCACCTCTTGATTCGGCTGCAGCTTGACACCTACTAAAAATAGGGCGCTGCGCATACGACGGTCCCGCTAGCCGGTTAGCAGGCAAAGGTCAAGGGGGCAGCGCCCCTTGCGGGGTGCAGGGCAGTGCCCCGTAGAAAAATAAATTTCCTGAATCTTTTCTCCTCTAGTCAACTACTTTTTAGTCACAAACCCACAGAATCAAGCAGAGCTCGAATCGGAGCTGAAACGGGCCCGAAACGGACAGAAACAGCTTGAACCGCGCGAGTGGCGCTGGGAGGCATGATTTCCGTGCCTCCCAGGAGGCGGTACGCATCCCGTGCCATCGAAAAATGGCCATGCTGCTGGTACGGCATGAAAATCATGCCGCCGGTATGGCAGCGTGTTTGGCGTGCCACCTAGACGGCCAGCACGTCCGACGTGCCGCCCATACCTCTGGCGTGTCAGCAGTGCCGCCGGTGCTGCACCGACGTCGCTGTCCGTACCGCCGGCACCTCCTCTGTCAGCTCTATAAATAGGAGCCCCCTCCAGCCTCATTGGGCATAACTTCCAATGATTTTCAAGAGATTCTAAAGCATTCTAGAGCATTTCAAAGCGATCGGAGCAATTTCAAAGCATATTTTCATTCTTATACTCACATATTTGCTGCTTCTAGATCCAGATTCCAAGCTTCCTTTGAATTCAAGGTGGAATTGAGATCTGGAACAAAACTAGTTCCATTCAACCGAAAGCCGAGAAAAGCAAAGGTATAATCCCTTTCCCATTTTAAAATTCTAAATTCAGATCTAGAATTTTTTTTAGGTCTAAAACTGAAAAGATCTAAAAAACTTATTAATTTAAGGATCAGAATTAAGTTAATAAGCAAACTAACACATTTTTAAAACCCTTCCTTCGTAAGAAGGGAGAACTGCGTGGGGTTTGATTCCTATTCAATAGGATACGCAGGCTGCCAATCTGAAGGGCATCAACTCCAAAAATCTTTTTATCAATATTGTTTTCCTTTTTATTTTGATTTATTCATATTAATCTTTTACTTGTGATTTTATTTTTGGTTTATTTTGAGGAATGTGTGCTTTTCCTAGTACCCATAAGGGCTAGAGGAAAGATCCCCTTTATTTCATTTGTTTTGATGTTGTAATAATTAAGTAGGATTTATCTGGCCTATTTATTTATTATTGTCATTCCATCACATCATATATATACATATATATATTCATTCATCATTATATTCCTGTTCATGCATACACAAAAAATCCTTTTCAAGAGTTATTTTGCATTTCAAGCCAAGCTAAAGAAAATAATATTTTCTTAAATTGTGTAATTACCAAAACCTGATCCCCGAGCCCTCCTTGGTCACTCGTGGATTGGTGCACTTTTCCATTGGGATAAACCAAATTATTTTGGAGTCAATCATGTTGGGTTTTCTTTAATTTTTTCAATTAAAATAAATAAATTAAAGTGGTGACTCACTTTTCAACCTTCAAAATACAAAAATCAATTTTCCGAACTCACAGCGAGTTCCAATCGTAGAGTTTCTCCCGTGGAGCATTTCGATCCCTCGGCGGATCGGACCGGTGCTCGGGCGAGGCCTCACAGTTGTCTATGGTTGTTTGCCTTTTTGGCCCAAAGCAGCTCCTCTTCTGCTTTATTGGTTTGAATGTAAGGTTCATATTAAGTTCATGAGTCAGGATATTAGGATTGATGCCCTCCATATCAGCTGTCGAATATGTGAAAGCTAGATGAATTCACTATTAAAAATTATTGTGCTTGGGTTTTTTGTTCTTCTTCTAGTGAGATGTTCAGTAGCAGATATTTCCCTAAGTCTTTTCCTCCTATAGATAGTTTCTCTAACTTCTCTATAAGCTCATTTCACTACTCAGGGATCTCGATTATTGCATCAACTAATGCTATCTCTTCTATTTGAGTGGGGAATATTTTCTTTTGCTTCTTATTTTTAGGTTTGCTTTGCTCTTATACTCCATAGATTTGGACTTCTCCTCCTTTAGGTTTAGGTACTGACATTCTTAAATGCCTGATGTTGGTTGTTACATCTAGATCATAGAGGAGATGTCTTCTAATTAGAGTATTATATGCCAAAAATTGGCCATGGTAGTAACACTTTCTAGGGCTGTACCCAAGGTAATGAGTCATCTAGCAATCCCCACTAATGGTACTTTTGTCTCATCTAATGTGGAAACTAATGTTCCCACATCTTGTAATTCTCACTCTCTCAGCTGCATTTTGGCATATACATCAGTAGTAAGGAGATTAATAGAACTACCATCATTGACTAAGATCCTCCTTACTAGGAAATTTGAGACTACAGCCTGTATGACCAAAGGGTCAGAATAGGGCTATTATAACTTCTTCCATCCTCTCTATGAACTAGTTCTCTGCCTCCATTATAGAAGACAAATTCAGGAACTTCCTTCTTTTTTTGGGAGGCCTTAATTTGATTGTGACTTGTTAGCTCGTCAGCCCCCCAGTCAGGCAATTGATTACCCCCTATTGAGCCATCATTTATAGCCTGTTCCCTTTATGCCTATTTATTCTTACTTAGTCATTGTTATTGTTCTTCGCAAAGTTTCTCAAATACCCCTACTTGATTAACCTTTTTATTTCTTCCATTAGTTACTAGCAATCATTGGTCTTATGCCCATATGTACTATGGAACAAGCAAAACTTATTCCTACTTCTTTAATCTATTGGTTTTAGTAAGGGCTAGGGACAAACCCAAATGTCTTTATCTTTAAAAGATGCAAACATCTTGGTCGAGCTTACAATTAGTAGAGTCATTTTTGATAGGTCTAGAGTATAAGATTGTGAACCCTCAAATTTGCATCTCCAGATAATTGGCACTCGATTACAAACCCGTATAATCAAACTGGACTTAAATCGGATCAGAAACGATCAAGAATGGAGTAAAAAATGGTGTGCAGACTAACATGGACAGCACAAGGCAGTCTGTGACCTCACAAACCCTGTGCAAAATTGCACAGACCCTATACAGAATTGCAAAGGCCCTATACAGTTACCATTTGTCACTGTGTGATCACGTGCTTTACGCTCTATCTAAAAGCCTTTGTGTGTGGTTCCTAAAGCCTCCTATGCGATTTCCTGCCTTGGGAAGTGAATCCCACATTTAAAGTTCACTATTTTTGCTCCTAACTCTCTCCCTATAAAAGCTACACCTCTCTACCTCATTTCCACACTCAGAATTGCTTAATCAAACTAATTAATTTCAATGCAATCAATATTTTTAAAGTTTGGTCCAAAAGGAATGAATTTTTTAGTTTAAAATTTTATTTTATTTTATTTTATTTGGGTGGTCATTTCGAGATAGCTCTCCTCAAATCAATTCGAGGAGGTCCCAATAACGCCATCTGAGCCGCCATTTGAAGGTTTTCATTCCGTTAAGCTGAGAAGGTAGAATTGTGATCCGATCGTTCGCTTCATCCACCCTATGTCCCCAAACCTCGTCTTTGTAAGGTATTTATTTTCTTTTTTTATTTTATTATTTCTTGTTTTGTTTTATTTTGTTTTATTCATTTGCTTTATATTGTTTTGGTTTATTATTCCTTAGGATTGCTTAGATTGTTCTTTTCGTTTATTATTTCTTTGCTTTGCATGTTTTATCATTTTCTTTTATTATTTTGAGGCATGTTGATTAGAATTTGATTTAATTAACTAGGTAAACGATTTGAATTATTGTATTGATTTGTTAATTAAAACTTGATCTAATTAACAACTCAGTAATTAATCAATCTGATTTAATCAAATCAACCCACCTTTTAATCAATGAACTGGAACATGATAGAATAGCTAGGCCAAACTAACACCTTCGGAAGAAAGGTGAACTATGTAGATTTTAATTCACATTCAAGGGATACATAGGCTTGCTTGTTTAAAGCATCAAATCCAATTTAAATAAGAAATAATCCTTCTCTTGTATATTCTTTTTTGAATTAGTTCTTTTTCTTTGTGCTATTTGTTTTTAGTTTGTTTTCTTTATTATGATGTTGGTTTTATTTCTCTTTTTCTTTATTTGTAGCTTTGAAATTATTTTGGAGAATGTGTGACTTCCTTAAAACCCAGAAGGGCTAGAGGAAGTATCTCCTATTTTGGTTTTGAATTGTAAGTTAATTCCTTTACTTTATTGCTTTACTTTTCCACTTCGAATGAATGTTTATCTATTTGTTTATTCATGCATTATATAATTGTTCATGCATTATGTAAACTGCTCATGAAATTTATTTTAAGTCATTTTATATTAAAATTGCTAAACTAATTTTCTTAAAAAACTGAAAACCTAGTCCTGGAATCCTTTTTGGTTTTGAAACTAGTGATATTTTCTTTTGGGATATTAATTAAAGTCAATTTGGGTTTTTCCCTTAATCTTTTCTTAAATAAAATAAAATTAAGGTGGCGACTCTTTTCAAAATCAATCAATCTGAACCAAGGATTGCATCATGAATTCAAACCCAAATGAGCATTTCGATTAACTTTAGCAGGTCAGACCGATGCTCGGGCAAGGCCTCAAAAAAATGTTTGACCTTTCACAGTGCTGCTTCTTCCTCCTGCTGAACTCCTTTTGGATCCTTTGCCATACTTCTTTATCTTAGGCTCTCCTTTTAGGGCTTCCCTTATTTTCTTCTTCTTGAAGACAAAGGCATCATCCTGTCTAATGTACTTTTGGCTGATTGTCATGACCTCTTCCAGAATGGTAGGCACATGTCTATATAGCCCTTTAAAATAATCTATGTGAGTGGGGCCATTCCATAATGCCTCCACTAGTTGGGCTTGATCCAGGTGGGTGACCTTCAGAACTTCTCAATTGAAGCGAGATATATAGTCCCTTAGGGATTCCCTTTCTTTCTAGATAACAACCTCCAAACTTTAAGTTTTTATTTTGATAGGAATGCTGGGGAGCAAATCTTTGCATGAAAATGGTAGGGAGCTAGCCAAAATTAGATATACTCTCTTCCTTCAGATTGCCAAACTACCTTGTTGCTGCTCCTTCTAATGAGCCTCGAAAATCTCTACATAGCGCCTCGTCATCCTTGTTTGGAGTTCAACTACATGTTTATAGTCCATTACATGGACTCTAGAATCTATCTCTCTGCTATATTTTTCCAACGTTGGAGGTTTGAACTTGCTAGACATCTTATATTCTTAGATTGACTTAACAAAAGCAAATTTTAGTGCAAGCTTAAGGCTTCTGTCCACCAACTTCCTTCCTGTCTCCCTAGCGAGTTTATCCAAGAATTTTCTGACTATGTCCTTTATATCTTTTGTGTTTCTTTTTTTTTTTACTAGCCACTTCTTGTTCATCTTGACTTTTACTGCGAGATAAGGATTCAAAAGGACTTTGCTTAAAGTCTTTGCATCTTTTCTAATATCTTCTATTTCTCTAATCGTCTTTATCTCAATCATCCCTCTCCTAAGTCCCTCGTCTTTCTAGGCTCTGGCTTTGATATCTAGTACGAGTACTTCGCTCTTGACCAGTAAGATGTCTCCTTTTAGGTAAAAGGGGATCTTCATCAATGCGATATAGTCCTTTAAGTTAGGATCTGTTTGCATTAGACCTTCTTCCTCTGCTTTGTTCAATTAGATGATCCCTCTCTGGATCTTCTATAAGTGTTTGCTCAAATTCTAACCTTCAGTTCAAGTCTCCTCCTTATACTATTTCTGTACTGGCTCAAGTGTTGAATGATGGAGTACTTTACAGGGTCTGCAGTGCTGTTAGTAACAATTGCAATGCAGATGCAGCTTTTGGTGTCAATATAACACATGATTACTACTCGTTCCAGGAATGGTAGGGTTGAGTTGTTGTAGTGTTGCATTGATGTCAATAGGTCCTATGCTGGGAGTGCAAGTCTCATCCTAATTGTAGGTCTCAGCATGAGTTTGATTACTTTTGAGTCCCTGGGGAGATTTTCCTGATTGTCATGACTGTTACCTACCATGATGGATATTCTTGCAAAAACTATGAATGATCTTTAAGGATACAATTCAATCAATCTTTCCCCACAAATGGTGTCAATTTAATTAAGCAGAACTCGACCAAACAAGTAGTAATTGAATAACTAGAACATAATTGAATTGAATGATATTGAATGAAACTAAGTTGAATAACCTAAATATTCAAAGAATTCTATTAAGCTTGGTTTAACTATAATATCCTTGAAATATCCAAACATAAGTGAGCATAATGAGTTAGAGAGTGTTCAAGATAAACACAACGTTGACTCCTCAATACAAATTTATTTTTATTGTACGGACATAACAAAAGGTACATAGCATAACCAAAGATTTTAAATCATTATTGAAACACCCTGAATTTTCATTTATTTTATAAAATTCTATTTTCGTACGGAAACATATTATTTTATTATTTTCCTTATTAAAGTAAGAATTGGAATTATATTTTATTAAATTATAAATATTCATATAATTTGAATATGTATTATTGATGGTAATTTTAGTATAATATTATATATGTATATTATTATGATAATGTTAATGTGAATTTTTTGGAGAATTGTATTCTGGATTGTATTTTGATATTTGAATATTAATAAAGGTATTAATTAATATTATAAGTTCGATTATAGTATTTTTATCGGATGTTTGGATTTCCGTTATAATTACTATTATTATGAATAAAATTCATTAATTGAACTATTATTACTGTTCATAATATTATTATTCTATATATAAGCTTATGTTGTAAAGTATAATAATTTATAAATTATTATCATTATTATTGTGTTATTAGTGATAAATTATTATTATTATTATTATTAGTATTATTATTATTATTATTATGATTATTATTATGAGTTAATATTGTTGTTATTATTATTATTATTATTATGATTATTAGTATTATAATTATTATTATTATTTTGTATATATATATATATATATGTGCAGTATTATATTTATATAAATATATGTATATAGTATTTTATTTATATTATAAGGTTTAGTATATATATATATAGCATAACGGTGTTTTAAGTAAAATTAAAAGAAGAAGAAAGGAAGCTTGTGATTGGTCTGTTAGGGAACAAAATGGGGAGTTTTGAGTGGTGCAGAAACGAGAACAGAGAGGAAGGAGGAGAGAGAAAGAGAGAGGCCGAGAGAGAGAAAGAGGTGTTTGGTGGCGTTCCGGCGGGCCGTGGTGAGCACCGCCACCACCGCTGGGTAGAGGAAGGTCCGGCGACCTCGAGGGAGGTGGCAACACGATGATCGGCGGCGGCACGGTGGCGTACGCGAGGAGAGAAGGACCGCCGATGCCGCAACTTCAACTGCAGATTTCGACCGACTCTGGCAGCCAAATCAAGCATGGCCGGTCCCGTTCAACTCCTGAGGATGAGAGCTTCATTTTGGTACTTGCCTTGCCTCCTGAGGACCACTAGAGGAGGAGATCAAAAAATGCAAAACCATAACTTTGGAGGCATTTTCCGGTGGCTGGAGGGCGAGTGACGGCGAGTGGTAACCGTTTTTGTGCTCTTGGAGTCGAGGTGAACCTGCTGGTGTGGAGTTTCCCCTGATCCGCCACCAGCAGCCGTGGCACGTGGAGAGGTCTAGTGGTTTTGTTTCGACATTCTGGCACGATCCTCGACGTCCGTATGCTTGAAATTTGTGAAGGTTAACCCGAAACCCTTGTATTTCAGTCGTTATATAAGTTATTTTATGTTTAGTAGTTCTTAGAGTATTTGTTAGGTTGTCGAGTCTATTTTGGGGTTAAGTGTGATTCTTATCATGATAATGTTCACTGTTACGAGGTGTCGATGTCTGACATCTTCCTGGTTCCAAGGCTGCTCTTCTGAGGAAAGCCGTTCGGAAGCGTCGACAATTAGGTGAGTGATACTCACTGATATATTATCCTGTTTTCATTTCATATGCATTGTTGTGTGTATATATATGTATATTATGCACTACTACTGCATATATAAGCATGTAACATTTGACTGTGAATGATGAATTGATATTCTGTATTCTGTGCCATACTATGGTTGTGATTGATGGATGGAGGTCGGGAGGATACAGTACCACCTAGGATTATGGATTTGTTATAGTTATGATTTGGATTATGATGGATTCAGAAGATGAGCTATGACTGATGGATGCCGGCCAGGCCTGCTCATCGCCAGGGCTGCTGTCAGTCGGGTTAGGGCTGCGTGGTATAGACCAGTGACAACCAGGCCCCTTGGATATAAGAGACAAATTATTTAGATTCAGAGAGCCAGGGTAGGGAGATTGGCTCCCCATATTAAGTACTAAGTATCAGTGTGGTACTGTGGACCATACCCCATCCTTGTTTGATTAGATGATCTGTTTGTTTCTGTGACATAATGCATATCATGTGAATTACAGTCCATTTGAGGGATACCAGTTTAATATATTAGCTGGTATCATTCACTGAGTCGGACGCTCATTCCTGTTCATTTTCGTTGTTTTCAGGTCAGGGAATGAGCTTGAGAAGGAAATGTAAATAAGTAAACTGCCAATTTCCCTTCGGCAGTAGTTTGTACTGTTGAGTATTCAGAAATGTATATAATATATGTATAATGGTAAATATAACTCTAGAACTCCGCGATGTTACACTATGTACTTGTATATTGTTTATTCTTCAGTCTATATGTTAAGAGCTGTAATCTGTTGTCAAGCAGAACTTTTGTAATTTACTATTTTCTGAGATATATGGAATAAATGAGTTGTTGGCCCAAGAATATTTATGTTGTGATTCTTTTGGTTCTGCTTACCTCAATTGGGCCCATAGCCCTTTTCAGTTGGGCTTTTCAGTGTGTGCTTTAGGTTAGGCTTACTACATGCACTGGTAGCCACGTGCATCTCCCGTGTCCTAGTGCCGGTCACGTGCCCTTAGGTTCGGGGCGTGACAATTATATTTTGGTACCTTCTGGTATAGTAACTCAAATGGATTGGAATTTTTGATTACTTTGCTTAGCATATAATTGATTAGTTGGACACTAGTTTGAAAAGCATATGGCAAAAACTTAAAAGGAATGTTTGAATGAGCCAAAAGTGTAAGACTGTTATCAACCATATGCCTTATTTTTCATTCGAAAATTCCATTTTTTTTCATGTGTATATAGACATGCAATGCGATGAACAATTTCACTTTGTTTAAAATAAGCATTAAGCTTTTGACACTCTTCATCCCAATACGAATGAGATGATTTTATTTGGCTATTAAATTGTCGATGAACCAAAGCCTCAAAATCTTTAAACAAGTGAAAAACGTCACTTTTATTTTTAATAAATTAAATCCATGTAAAATGTGTGTAATCATCCACAAAAAAAACAAAATAAGAAAATACTAAGTTAGATAACACTGGAGCAAGTCTCTAGACATCAAAATAAATAATTTCAAAAGGCTTGGTGCTAGTATGATTTGCTAATGCTAAGGGTACACAAGCTAGTTTTCCTAACTTACAAGCATGACAAGTAGATAATGAACTAGAAGAATCTGAAAATTCTAAATTATTTTTAGAAATTATTCTTAACATAATTTGAACATTCAAATGCCTCAGACGAGCATACTAATCAGCAAAGAAAGTGCATTCTCCAATCAAGGCATGCCTGGATGGCTTTGGAAGACAGTACAATCCACTTCATTTAGGGCTTGTAACAAGATTTTCTTGGACTTCTAGTCCTTAATAAGAAAATGTGTAGGCCAAAATTTAGAGAAACAAGAATTGTTAGTGAAAAATTATTGAACAAATGAGAGAGATTTTTTTAAAGCAAGTGCATAAAGAACATTGTAAAGTTGTAAATTAGAATTAACTAGAGATGGATATAATGCATTACCCTTATGCACAATTTGCAAACCCTGCCCATTACCTACTTTAATTTGGTCCATACCCTTGTAAACTGTAACATTATAAGGAGCATTGGAATCCGGGGTCATATGATGAGTGGCTCCAGTATCAGGTGTCCAATTGACAAAATGCATTAGCGGAGGAAGATATGAATTTGGCATCGATGGCCTTGGAATTGAGCCATTGAAATTGCAATAACCTACATTAGAACAATCATTCCAAGCAATATTAGCTTGTGGACCAGAAGTATTGACACAACCTTGAGTATACCTCCTTCGACATCTATCAATCATGTGTTTATGATAGCCACAAATTTGACATGTGATCTAAGGCCTTGAGACTATCGGTATGAAATATGTGCTTGAGGATGCTCTTATATGCTGTAAAGAAGAATTTCATGAGCTAACATTTGACTGTGAAGCTCCTAAAATGTGACAAGCTGGATTTTCATGTTCAATGTTGAGATAATAGGGTGAAATTCGCTGCCTATATTGCTATAGATGATCAAATTGAATTCAGCCATAGAAATAATAGGGAGAAACTCACTACCTATATTGCAATAGATACTCTCAAATATATAACCAAAATTTAACAATTTTACACTAAAAAATTTTAGTTTTTGGAGGTTAGAGGGGACCATGGCCCCTTGGTCCTCCTCCCTTCGTCAATGAATTTGGATTTTATAATTATTTATTTAATTTTAAATTTTTAATTATAATATTTTTTATTATTGAAAAATATAATTTAAATGTTTTTTATTATATTAAGTTTAATAATATTTTTCTATGCCAGTAGCACAATTGTCCATGTCATTTTCACAAAACCAATAAAGAACTTACAATTATCACATTAAATTCTCTCTCATCCACATCAATAATTTATTTTCAGGTTACCAGTTAGTATCCTAAAAAACATACTCAATTGTGATTTTTTATATATTCAAATATTCAATTAATACTTTTGAAATGTTTAAACATTTCATTATCCAATTCCACCAAGTTGGGACACTAAATTTTTAATTATCTATCTCCT
The DNA here is from genome assembly GCA_947687605.1 of Reutealis trisperma. NCBI lineage: Eukaryota > Viridiplantae > Streptophyta > Magnoliopsida > Malpighiales > Euphorbiaceae > Reutealis > Reutealis trisperma. The sequence continues at coordinate 9,140 of CANTUT010000226.1, read as the reverse complement.
CGAGAAATTTTGTAAGCGCGTACAAAATCTGGTCTACTATGTGACTTTTGGAGTTTTAATTTGAGCTTTTGCTGGTTAAAATAAGGCCCACTCAGGACTAGGTTTTATGTCCGATAACAGCAATTTGCCTTTATATTATTTTTCACCGTATAATTATCAATTATTCTCTCCATTGCTTTAAGAGGTCGTTGACAGGTAAAAAAACTAAATACTAAATACCCGTAAATTACACGGTTATAAAATTATATTAAAATTAATTTACTTTAAAATATTAAAATTAATTTACTTTAAAATTTTTATGTATTAATTTTTAATGTTATCTCAAAAGTAAAATAAAAAATTTCATATATATATATATATATACTCTTTATAGTTTATATATTATATTGTAAGATATACTAAATGACAATGTGCATAAAAATTTATTATTATTTATTAGATATTTTCTAATTACTATGAATTTCAAGGTTACAGTTAGATATTTTAATGATAACTAAACTCATAATGGAAATTATGTTTATATATTTTGTACTTGATTTCATTTAAATTGTAGGTTTAACCTTAAAAAAAGAAAAATTCAAAAGATTTCAAGCACTTTTCATAAATGGAAAATTTGCTATAGAAGTCAAGAAATTTGAAGTCTAAATCGAGGGAGGCATGAATACTAAATTTGAAGGATTGAGCAGTTAAATGGAAGAATTGGAGTAAACGCAAGTCTCTGAAGAACATTAGAACATTTGAAATTCAAGAAAAACATTCAATATTGACATGTTGAAAACCTCATTTTAGCATTGTTGTTAGACGCGGCCACTGGGGACTAAAGGTTAGACCGGTCTGGAGTATAACTGAAACCCAGAATACCATGATACAAGAAAAAATTCTGCGAAGTAGTAAGGTAATCAACGACTCGGTTGGCCCAACAAGGATTTATGAGTGAGCTAGTTCAAATTATAAAATTAATTTTTTCATTTTTGCTACCAAATTAAAAAAAAAAAAAATTTCTATTGAAGGAAAAAAATGGCAAAATCAAGCTAGCACAAGCCAATCCATTTTGGCTCGGCAATCATGTACGCAGATAGCACGCTTACACATTGAAAGTGCATTTCAAACTGTGGATTTAAGTCTCAAAATGATAATTTAGTGAGTTAATTTACCATAATTTCTTCTAAGTAATAGTCTCAAATTCATATTTCTTCTAAATTATATTCATTAATTACTCAGATAACTTTTATTAATTTTAATTCTTTGTATAGTATATTTATTTTTAACATATAAATATATAATATATAATATTATTTAAAATTTCGGTTCGACCTCAGTTTAACTCGGTAGAATATCCAACCCGTGATCTTTTGCTTTTACCGATTCTAAAACTAAGCCGAGTTTGAAAACATAGCATTTTAGAATATAAATTGCCAAACTTGAGAAAACTTTTTTTGTATTTTTTAAAATATTCTCATATCGAGTCAAAAGATTTCTCAAATATTCTTATATAGAGTAACAAGATTTTTTAAAATTCAATTCACAATTACTCTTTTAATTATATCATATGTCAAATTTTTAGGGTGTCATTTAGGTTAGATTACTTCCCATATTATACATCATTTATAGTTCTTATAATTAATCAATGTGAAATCTATTACACATACTTTATATATAATAAAAAAATAAAAAATGATAATTTTTTTAATGCAAATTCTATATTGTATAATATTATAGTTCACAAATATAATCTATTTAGGAGATTGATTTCTTAGGAATTTTGGCTGAAATAAAATTAAAAGGAAATATGAAAAAAGAAAAGAAAAAAGAAACATGTGCAAGTGCGATAGTGACAATACATTGAAAGGAAGAATAAGAGGCCAATGAAAGGCAAATAAAGATGATAAGGGTTTACTAGGTTGGACAACCACCAATGACTTTACTTTTGTCTTTTTTTATCCCCTTTTGTTGTTCTTTCATTTGAGCCTCTGAGGCAGGCTACCCATTAATTCCATGCCTTTGCCGCCCATATCACAATAGATTCATCCACAACTGCCTATGGACAATATATTATTGCATCACTTTCAACAATTTTTTTATTTGATTCCCATTTTAGGTTGCAACTTGTAATTTCACAGTTTTGAAAAAAATGGTAATATTATTAAATGATTTTTCTAACGAGTGTCTAAGACAGATTAAAAGCATATTTCATTTATAATCATTAATCTTATCTTTATATTTTCTCTATTTCATAATATTTATCGTTTAAAATTTTAGTATATGGATTAAAAAAATTATTAAATTGTCATAATTTTAAGATAAAAAGACTAAAATACCCTTTATTAATTTTGATATAGAGAAAAAAAATTAATGCAAATATTTAATGGAAGAATAAATAAAGGGTAAAGTTTAAAAAAATAATAAATACATTCTTAAAATTCTAAAACGACAAAAAATTGGAATAAAAAAAAATTCTCTAAAATGACAAATGTTTTGAAATGGATAAAGTATTTTGTTATTGTTTTTTAGCTTTAATTTGCAAATCTCATTGAAATTAAGTTTTGATTTGATTTTAAAAATTACATATTGAATTATGTTTATTTGTTACAAAAAAAAATTATTATTTTTCATTTTCTATAAAAAAATTTTATTATTTTTTATAAATCATATTTTGAAAAGTTAAAAGTGTTTAAGACCTCGTTTAATTATAGAAAATATTTTTTTATTTTCCTTTTCTAGGTTTCTTTATTATTATTATTTCCTAATTTTCTATATTTTCATTTTTTTTATTGAAAATAGAAAAATAAATTAAATTTTGTTTCATTTAAAACTTTCTCCATTGTTGCATTTTCATTATTTTTATTTTTATTTGTAAGATTCCTTGTTTAATATTAAATACATAAATAATTATTTTTCATAATTATTTATTCTAAAAGATAGTCGAAAATATTATGAAGAGGTTTTTCATAATATAATGTAATTTTAGAGAACTTGTAAAATTGTTTTCAAATTTTTCATTTAGAAAATTTTGACAACTAAATTTCAAATTTTAGTTTTTTATTTTTTTAGAATAATTTTCTAGAAAATAGTTTTATCTTCCACAACTAAACAAGACCTAACTTTTCCAAAACTATAATTTTGGGAACTTTGTAAAATCCAAAAGCAACTTATTAAAGATATTTTAAATTTAAGATTATAGGCATCCTAAATGTATAAATCTTATCTAAAAAATCATTGCTACACATTAAGAGCATGTTTGGTGCACTATGTGTAGTACACAAATAATTTAAATTTTTTCTTTTTTTTTTTTTAACAATAACTCCAATTTTTACTGGTATGGTTATATTTTTAAATACAATAATCTAATTAATCAATAAATACTATCTAATTATTTAAAAAATAAAACTAGAAATTGATATTTAAAATTTGAGAACCCTATTCCACTTGAATTTTGATTTTAAAGTGTATAAATAAGTAGTACAGAATAATACAATGGCGAATAACCGATGTTGAGATGGCGCAATCACAACTACCATCTTATCATTTTTGATAAAACTCTTTATAAATATTATTTTGTATTATTAAAAAAATTCTTCAAAATATAAAAGTATAATTTCCTTAGCTAACAATTAAAATATTCATTGGTTATAATTGAATATTTTTACAAATTAATGGCTAGAAAAAATGATATTAATTAATTAAATTAGATGTAGGATAGCAATAAGGTGAGAATCCACTAAAAAAAACCTTTTATATTACTAACTAATCGAGTAATATATAATACAATAAAAATCTTCTTTTTATTGTTAAATTTCTTTGGTAATATTTTAATAAACTTAAATGATTATTAAACATTACAATATTTCAAATATTATTTAAATAACCTTTTTCATATTTTATGAATCAAATTATACATCAAATAATCCTGTATGGATTAAAATAGTCTAGATGCATATGGTATAATCGTCTTAGTGAATATCTTTTGAGGGAAGGATATACTAACAATTCAATTTATTCATGTGTTTTTATTAAGAAAATGAAGTCTAGTTTTGCTATTGTTGCAGTTTATGTTGAAAATTTGAATATCATTAGGACTCCTAAAGAGCAAACAAAGACAATAACATATTTAAAAAATGAATTTGAAATGAAAGATTTAGGATAAATAAAATTTTGTCTCAACCTGCAGATTAAGCATTTGTTTGGAGGAATTTTTGTGCAACAGTCATCTTATATCAAAAAGATATTAAAACGTTTTAATATGGATAAATCCTATCCAATTACTTTTCTATGGTTGTTCAATCTCTTGATATGAAAAAGGATCCTTTATGTCCTTGAGATGATAGTAAAGAAATTCTTAGTCTAGAAGTACTATATCTTAGTGCTATTCGTACATTAATGTATCTTGCAAACTGTACAAGACCTGATATAACATTCTCTATTAGTTTGCTAGCAAGATATAGTTTTTCACCAACTTGTAGACATTGGAATAGTGTTAAACAAGTACTTTGTTATTTATGTGGTACATTAGATATAGTTTATTTTATCTGTAAGACTCAAAGTCATAATTAACTGGATATGCAGATGCAAGATATTTATCTAATTCACATAAAGCTCGTTCACAAATAGGTTACTTGTTTACATACGGTAGGGTTGCTATATCTTGGTGTTCTAAAAGCAAACTCTTACTGTCACATCTTCCAATCATGCTAAAATATTAGCCATTCATGAGACAAGTTGAGAATACATATGGTTGAGATCTTTGATCCAACATATCAAAGAAACATGTGATCTTCCATTTGATAAAGAAAGTCCGACAGTGCTATATGAAGATAATGCTTCATGTATTGCACAACTCAAAGGAGGATACATGAAAGAGGATAGAATCAAACATATTTTAACAAAGTTCTTTTTCACACATTAACTTTAGAAGCAAGGAGTTTTAGATATTCATCAAATTCAATCCATTGACATCTTAGCATATTTGTTTACAAAGGCGCTCCCTACAACAACATTTAAGAAATTAGTAAACAAAATTGGCACGTGCCGGCTAAGAGATCTTTGTTAAAAATTATGTTTTCATAAGGAGTAATTTTTTTGCTCTTACTCTTTTTCTCTTAATATAGGTTTTCTCCCATTTGGTTTTCTTAAGAAGGTTTTTAATGAGGCATTTTATGGGCAATTTCTATAAGAATAATGTACCTTTTTTTTTTCACTAAGATTTTTTCCAACAGAGTCTTTTCTTAGTAAGATTTTAACAAAATATATCCTTTGTAAATAAACATCCAAGGGAAGTGTTATGAAATATATAGATATCTTTATCCTTATCACTCTAGATAGATATCCTTACAAAAATAATACTTTATGTCTACAAGTATTGGCACCTATAAATAGGTATTACTTTTAATAAAGTGATATATAGATTATTCTCTTTTATTCTTTATTTACTCTCTTTATTCTTTCTCCATAATTCTCTCTTTTATTTTACAACGAGAATGTACTTGTCTATCAATATATTCCATCCTCTCTGTATATTCATATGTATTTTCCAAGGTTTTGAATTGCATGCTTCAGGCATTTTTAGTCCTTTTGAAATTGGTAGGCTAATTAAAAATCTAAATGTAATTGTATCCACAACTAAAAGATAAGTTCATAATCAATGCTAGGATTTTAAGAGAAATCTGGTGCTACAAGTAGTGCTTTGTATCTCACAATTTCATTTTTCTCATTATGTTTATACACAGATGCCCATTTACAACCTACAAGCTCCACACTTTTAGGTGTTCGAACAAAAGGGCTAAAGACTTGGCATTTTTCTAGTGAAATTAATTCTACCTAGATTGCGTCTTTTCATTTTGGCCAATCATCTCTATGCCGATATTCATTGATGGACTTCAGTTCAATGTCCTCGCTTTGTTTTGCAATATCAAGCACTACTATATATGCTAATATATTATTGACAATAATTTCATTTTGATCTCATCTCTTTCTTGAAGTGACATAATTTACTGAGGTCTATTTATTATCATCATTTTCAAGTACCTGAACCTTTTCTGGGGTTATTTGCTCATTTATGTCAACTATTTCTGTTATGGGTTGTTTAAGAATATCAATAATTTTGAAATTGTCACTTTGTTTATTTTGTTTCTTTTTCTTTCTTGGATTTTTATACACTTGGAACAAGGTGGCCTACCTGTTTCTAGAGTACCATTTGCTATATTATTAACATGTTGTCCTACTGGGACATCAATTCTAATCGAAGCATTTTTCAGCTAGTATCAAATTTGGTTACTCATTTTGGATCAGAAAATGAATTTGGCAATTGGTTTGCTATGCTTTACAAATTAATGATCTTTTGATCATATAGTTCACATTGTATTGTATAAGGATCAAGATGATTTAATAATGGCTCATTCTATATAATTTGTTTCTCTAATTGCTTGTTTTCTCTCTCTCCCCCTACCCAATTTAGGAAATATAGCCTCATTAAAATGACAATCATTAAATCTCATAGTAAAAATATCCCCCATTAATGGTTCAAGATATTAATTATAGAAAGGGATTTAAATCCAACATATATTCCCAGTCTCCTTTGAAGACTCATTTTTGTGCGTTGTGGGGACAATAAGAAAATAAAAAGCATATTTAAAATTTCTCAAAT